>JBCEDN010000001.1:4200000-4440232 GCA_039880775.1 Diaporthe vaccinii
GTATATTATACCTACCTAGGATTTATTATAAATTCTTAATTAATATTTAATCTTAACTATATCTTCTATATAGATTAAACCTTTAACTTAAAGCGTTTTAAGTATTTTATATTTATAAGCTAAATAATTAATATCATTATAACTATAATATCATTATTAAATATTATCCTTATAAAATTTATTAATCTTAAGGTAATCTTAAAATATTCCTTTATATTTAACTATAAACTTACTAATATTATAATTATCTAGCTTAATATTTATTATAATAGCTATAAGGATATTATTTAATATAAATATAAAACCTAAGGCTAATTATTTTTATATAAATATATAATAGCCTTATTTAAATCAGATTTTATTTTTAAATTAATAATATAAGATTTCCCTTATACCTTTTATAACTTGCTAAGCCTTATAATAGTTAAGCTATAAGGCTTATAATCCCTTAGTTAATTCTTTAATTATTAAATTATTATCTACTTATATCGCTTTATTTAAGGCTTATTTAAAGGTAATAGTTATAATTAACTTTAACTTAATATTTTATAAATAAGGTTAAACTTAAGAAGGCTATTATTAAAAAGGCTAATTAAGTTATCTAATATTTATTTAATTAATAGGAAATTATTAAGCTTAGGGAAGTTATTAAGGCTATTAAGGCTATAAAAATAATAACTCTTAAATTTTAAATATTAATAATTATAATAAGTTAATATTAAGAAACGATCTAGAAATTTAATATAAAGGTATCTTATTAAACCTAAAGCCTTAAGGTATTTAACTTAGCTAACCTATAAATAAATATCTTAAGCCCTAATATCTTAATATTATCTATTTAATTATTATATTCCCTATTCCTTATAAATATTAAAAATAAGGATTATATTAATTAAAACCTATAATAATATAATATCTAAAGGGTATATTATTATTTAAGGATTAAAATTACTAGAATTATTATTATTAATTAAGATTATATATTATTTAAAAATTAATGCTTTTAGCCTTTTAATCTTACTCCTCTTCCTTTTATATATCTTTATATATATTAAAAAGAACCTTTATTAACGTTAGCTATTTTTAATTTATTATTTTCTCCATTATAATATTATAATTTATTTAAATACATTATATTTAAACTATTAGTAGTTTTTCCTAAAAATCCTATATTTTATAAATTTCTTACTTTTTTATTTTAATAAGGATTTAATTAAATCTTAAGATATTTTTCTATAGGTTTTAAATTAATAAGATAATAATATTTTTAAAGATATATTAAAGTTATTATTCAGGGGTATATAGTTAAGCGATATCTTTATCCCTATATAATTTTAAAAACCGCTTCTCTTATTTAACCTAAGTTATTATATTAATTATAAGTATTTATAACTTAGCAGCTATTAAAGGATCCTTTATAATCCCCTTAAATATTTTTAATGTTTATTTATTTAAAATATTTAAGGCTTTCTTAATAAATTTATATTATTTTAAATAATTAATTATATTATAGCTATTAAAAAGATTAATATCTAGTTTAAATATTTTATTATAAGTTAGCATTTATACTGCTTAATAGCGTATAATAGATATATTATATTTCCCTCTTTTAATATTTATTAAATTAAATTCTTAATCACTTAATAATAGCGATATTATTATTAATATATTAATAAAAAAGTTAGTTATAGTAGCTATTATAACTTTATATTTTACTTAATATTAATGCCTCTCCTTATTTATACTTAATAATTTCTTTCCTAACTTAATTATTATTTCTTAATATTTAAAATTAAGAATATTAATTAATATATCTTAGGTTATTATAAATATTTATAATAATAATAATAATTCTATTAATTTATATCTTCCCTAAATATTATTTTATATTTAAGATATTTATTATATTAATATTTTAATAATAAATAATAAGGATATTTATATATTAAATAATAAAGATTATTATATATTATTTATCATTTCTTAGGAAATTAAATTATAATTAAGATTTACTATTATATTTTAATAATCTAAAATACCAACTAACCTATTATTTAAGGATATAAGGTTATAATATTATATATATATTATAATTAATACTCTTTTTTAAAAAGTATTTATATATTCCCTTATTATTATTATATATTATTTTATAATATTATTAACTTATATTTTAATAAATATAGATTTTAATAATTATCTTTTATTATAATTTAACTACCCCTTTATCTTAATAATTAAAAGAACCTATACTTAAAAATCTCCCTATTATCCTTATCTTATCTAAATTAATTAATATTATTATTATAGAATTCCTTATATATTAATGATATTTATCCTTTAATATTTAATATAATTAAATATAAAGAATCTTATAATTATCCATTAATAAAACCATAATTAATATCATTACCTATAGGTTTAAGGGATTTTATCCTTTAATTAAATAAGAAGTAAAATATATCTATAATAAATTATTTAATAATATTATAAGTTATATCTTAGGGTTATTTATAAAGAGTAGAAGGGAGATGATTTCTTTTTTTATAAAGGGAATGCGATGGCGTTTCTTTAAGCTATTTATACCTTAAGGGGTCCATAGTATATGCCGCTGACCCTTGAGATACTATTTGCCCCTATTAGGGTTAATTTTTTTACCTAATTAGAATCACTTCACCCCCTCTAGGGTTAATTTATTAACAGAAAATAAGCTAATAAGGGGTTTTTGGAAAGTCAGCCCTGTCGCGCACCATATACGGGAACAGTAAAGACCGCCAGCGTGGTCAGAATACTGTTGCATTATGGAGGACGAATCGGCTTGCGTCCTGCGTAACAGGATGCAGTGGCAGAACATTGTTTTATAGCTTTCTCACGTCCACTCGCAAAGTACTGATACCCTGCGCGAACGATGTTTCCCCCAGCCGGACGAACGACTCCGCGGGCACAGTTCATCCAGTTGTATGGCACGCGAAGGCCAGCTGAACGAACGTCAGCTCAAATTGACAGATGCGACGATTCTGGAATGTACATTTACTTACAAGGTATGGCTGCCATGGAAGGACCCGAGCCTTACTGCTGCGGACCCAATGACTGACAATGCGCCATCAACAGGGGCAATGAAAATGTGAAAGGGACATACCACAATGAAAATCAAGGAGTCCGTCAGTGACCATCCGGTCAAGGAGGCTACATCTCTTGCAGTCGTCACAGCGGTCTGCTAAGCCCATGTCTGGGATCGTCCATGGAGCAGTCCGAGATCCCAGGATCCTTGAGTGAGTACGCGTAAAGAATGTGATGGGGCAAGCCAAGAAACAGAAAGAAGAAGTAGGTTAGCTAGTTCGGTCTGCAATATAAATACTGTCCAGCTGGGACTCTGCCAGACTGTAGTATTGCTACTTTCAATCACCGCACTTGTATCGCCGTCTCTAGTAGAACCCGCTTCATCTCTATCTACCTTCTCCCGTCTGTCTTTTACTTACTGCTATTCTATCGTTATTGTATGTTGAATACCTCATAATGTATTGTTCGCTTGTTCTCCTCGCCCTTGGATTGGGCCCCACTGCCCATGCCGTTACCATTGATATGGAGGGGCTACCAGATACCGGACTTGATACTTCATCATGGGAGACAGGCACGGCTCCGCCGATTGCGAGCTTGGTGGATGTCAATGATATGCAAATTGCTGTTAAAAACACACTCGATCCAATGGATTACGCATATTACCGGGCAGCTGCTCTAGATGAGATCAGTATGACCACTGTGCAGGAACATAGAAGATCATTACACCAATTACTGACAGCCCTTCAGCTTATCAAGCCAACATGCTGGGCTGGTCGAAATTACGGCTTAACGGGGTCAGCTTCACAGATGTTTCCAACGTGAACTTGAAGCATGTGGAGATTCCCAATCCCAATCTGGTCAACAGTGTACTGACTTTTCTTTCCTAGGACGACCATCCTGGGCTACAACTTCTCCATGCCCTTTTTTATCGCCCCTGCCGTGCAAGCGGGCCGTGCAGACTCCGGTGCCGAGACAAACCTTGTCAAGGCTGCCGGTGCTGCTGGTCTTCTCTACGTGCCCTCCATCTCCAGCACGCAGTCTATTCAGACCATCAGCGCTGCCGCCGCCCCAGGACAGGTCATGTTCCACCAAGAGTACATCTGGTCGAACAAGACCCGCCTGCAGTCCGAGCTAGACCAGATCAAATCCGCGGGCTTCAAAGCTATACTTTTGACGGTTGACAATACGGGTGTCAACGGTATCCGCAACCGCCAAATGCGTTTCTCTCGAGGAGGCGACAAGGGGCACTCGGCAAAATTGACTCTTGCCTCGCTTAAGTAGCTGCAGAACATGACCACCCTTCCGATCGTGCCCAAGGGCGTCAAGACAGCCCACGACGTGAAGCTGTGCGCCGACCTCGGCTTCAAGACCGTGTACATCTCCAACCAGGGCGGCCGCGTCGTCGACCTCGCACCCACGGCCGTCGAAGTCCTCCTCGATGTGCACAAGAACCACCCGGAAGTCTTTGGAAAGATTGAGATCTACGCCGACGGTGGTGTGCGGCGAGCGTCTCACGTCCTGGCACTGCTGCCGCTCGGTGTACGTGCAGTGGGTCTGGGCAGACCGGCGATGTTTGCGAACATTTACGGCCAGCCCGGGGTGGCCAAGATGATCAGCATCCTGCAGGCCGAGTTGACGACGGAGATGCAGCTCATGGGCCAGGCTGATGTCAACAAGTACCGGGGGAATACCACTTTCGTAAGTCATCTGAGACATGGCTCGATCTCAGACAATCACTGATTCACAATTATGTACAGATTAATACCAGGCAAGTCGAGCTTGAGTACTTCGGCGCTCCGCTATGGCAGATTTCGGGGAAAGTTTTGTCGGATCGGGCCATTCTCCATCGCGTCGTATCTTTCCTTTGTTAGTTTGTAAAACGTCTTTGATATTCCAAACAAACATAATTCCTCTGTCTCTTCAGTTGGCATATACTCTCCGTTACACACAGAGAATCAGATGCACCGCCAGATTCAAATTATTCTCTAATCTCAATCAACCCGTCTACCTCCTGAATGACATGAAATTTGATTTTCCATTTGTCTGGAGCCTTGGAAACTCGAATGTGTGCGCCAACGGCCAGCTAATGTCCTCCTGTTTGTGTATTACCTCAGATCTTGATGGAGTGGCGTAGCAATATTGTCTTGAAGACTATACTTTTTAATAATTTAAAAAGAATTTATACTACCAGGAAAGGATGTCACGGCTGCATTTGGGCTAGGGAATATCAACGCGATGTGATGAGGTCAACTGTCTGCCGACAGTGGATCTCTTTCGATCGTGTGCTACGGACTCCGGGAGACCAGGCAATCTGGTCTCATAGCACGTAGCGTAGATGGTTGGAGTCGACAAATACTCGCGAGTCTGTGACCAATCAAATGACTTCCGACAGGGGTGTGGCGGGTGTCACCGACAGCTACAGACCTACAACTCGTGCAACATCCAAGGCTGTGACAATGTCATGTCATTTTGAGATGCATCTGGCTGCATGGTGTCCGGAAATAGACTGTCAGAATTTCGGACACAAGTAATACTTGCCAGTACATTTGGAAGTGATGTTCCGTATTTTCCCATTGTTCCGGGATGTCTTCGCAGTTTGGGCGTCGGTCAGCTCCCAGAGCATCCCCATGGGGAAATTCAGTGGGCAAATGGCCTGACGCAACATGCCATCAGGCAGCGGAGCTGGTCACACCACCATTTCATCCCGGCGTACATAAATCAGCCGTGAAACTGCTGCGAAACAAAAACAGATCAAAACAAATCAATCCCCTGATTACTGCATCGATTCATATATAACGATCTATATCAGACTGCCTCTGCTTCTCTTCAGCTATTGCTCACGCAAACCGATTTTTTCACGATTATCTACTGCTCTAGCTAGATCCACCCGCCCCTAAGGTCCTATCCGATCTGCACATCCACTCCACAAAAACCAAAATGTTCCAGCAAAGAGCCGCCCAACGTCTACTCACCACCCTTCGCCCACATATCGCGCGCCGATTGATCGCGACTCAACCTCCCAATGCTGTCCAAGCAACCGTGTCAAAGGGTGAATTTTTCACGTCCGTTATTGCATTCAGCGGAGCGACGGGCGTCATTCTTGCTTGCGTCACAGCGCCATCTTCATCCTCATGAAGTTTATCCTAGCAAATTTGTAGGTGCATTCCTCAAGCGAACATCACGTTGTTTATGCTAATTCGTGTTTCTACAACCAGTGTTACCATGGTGAAGATGTATGGATGTCACTAGCGATGTGATGTTGAACGGTGTTTTGGGGAGTGGAGGAAAGGATACCCAGGCGCATCTCCTGCGCCTACATGAATTTCAGGGCGAAGACAGACGGCCCCAGCTTACTGTGCTCATCGCAAGCTCAAGCGGTGACATCTCACGATAGACTAGTTCAATATCATCGGGGCGCTATAATAGCCTGGAAATACAAAATCATTTAAGGTTTCGTACGGGATGCTCTCCAACTGCCTGGTTTTCTTCTGCCAATATAAATGTTTACATAGTTGCTGAGATGCATCAGTCGCAGATCTAAAGGCGCCATCTCATTCAACCCACCTCGACTCCCATCAATAGACATCTGTTCCTGGAATTGAGACAAAACCACCACATCACGGAACACATCCCCGCTTTTTCATTTTGCTTCTTTCATCAATCTCAATTGCTACTTCTCATGCCAGTTGGTCTCCTTCCGAATGTCGAAAGACAACCCTTCTCGATTGGTGGTTCCCATGCCCACCACTTTACCTTCCCTAATATACCCTACTCCCGCGATGTGCAGAGGCCGTTCCTTTCTCTTGAGGCTCGATAGCTGGAGGTACAGGAACCAAGCAGTGAAGACAACAGCTGTAAGTGCTAGAGTCACACCAAGGTACACCTTCCAATTCTGAGACGGGCCGAGCTGGAATAGGTCTGCAGACCATATAGACTAGTCCAGGTCAGCAAGCAGGTCCATCGTTGGTCAACTAAGATGACATCCGCACAGAAAAAGGAGACGGCGGGGAAAGTATTTACCGTGACCAAGGTGGATGGAAGGAAAAGTAATGTTAGCACGGTGATGGTTTTCATTGTCTCGCTATCACGTGCAGCAAGCGTCGCGACATGCTTAGACTCCTCGGCAACAGCTAGGTTGATCTTGCTGTCTCTCTGCGCAACAAGATTGAAGGCCTAAGAATTCAATTAGCAGAGACGCACGTCATTGCGAAGGGTTTTTCCGCGCAAGTAGGTGGGATCCGGGAAAAAAGGCAACCTGAAAACAATCTAGAAGGGATGCGTTATCTCTCACCACGTTGATTTGGCCCTTGACTCTCTCAAGCATTTCTCTCGTCTTGTCGGCAGTGAGGTCACAACGAGACCGCGTGAAGGCGATCCTCTCCTGCAGGCATCTGAATTCCCTCTTCTGCAGCGGTGCCAAGCCGACCTCCACATGCAACCCCTCCAGCACCTTCAGCGCCATGAGCAGCAAGTCTCCGAACTTGATCGAGAAAGTCGTCACCGTATCGAAGTGGCTCAGCTCGGTGTTGCTCGCGTACAACATGCGCAGGAGATTATCGTAGTCCGAGAACCACTCCTGCAGGCGGGGGGAGAGCTGCATCTTCCACGTGTTGCGCGTCATGCCCGTGGCGGACTCGACCACGTTGATTTCCTCCAGGATGTCGTCAAACCAGCGCTTGTACTCGAAGCAGCGGTCCTCGTATATCAGGACCAGGAAGTAAAGCGGGTGCTTTGCAAGAAGATGGCGGCGCTCTATGCATTTTCGGCGGATCATCCGCCCTGTCTCCTCGGTCATGCTCGTCATGAAAACAATAGTGGCCAAGTCGGCTAGACGGATTCGCATGGCGATACTGATGGATTGGCTGTTCCTCGCAATTCGAAGCAGTAGCAACAGGGCGACAGGTTTGTCATTTCCATCCTGATCGTATTGAATGTGGTGTGACAAGTGGAAACGCTTCACCCCACACGAAATGAGTGTAAAGGGCGGGAGTTCACATGCAAGTAACAGATTGGCTAGTGAACTCTTCGATATGCTCATCGGTTTGCTCTTGTAAGCAGGATCTCCAGCAGCTGAACTGTTTCAAAAATCAGCAACAGAGTCCCAATGGCTGGAGTCCATGGTTATTGAGAAGGCACAACTCACAAGAGGACAAACGGTCCCCATGTAGACACAGATGCTGGTGCGCCAATAAGTGGCTTAATGGCTGATTCCTTGACTTTGGCCAACTCGGACTCAACGCCATCATCGTCTAAAGTGGCTTCGGTCACAAGACCCTGAGAAGACACGAGTCTCAATACGTCTACTCGAGAGTCTTTCGTCGTGTTGAGCCCCTCGATAAAATTTGGCAAGTCCTCTGGATCCATCTGGACTCGACGATTAATTGCAACAAAATAGCGAAGCTTCCACGGGGCCATTCACGCAACGCGGTGTGGTTATATACAAAAATCGGCGGCTGGGCGAAATCCGCGGCTGATGGAGTTGCATGCACTGCCTCCGCCACTATTGCCCAGCTATCTACATGCAGTAGACAGCCACGCCAAGTTGCAGCTGACTTGGTCCACGTATCGTCACTAGTCAAAGAGCCATCTCCACCCCTCCCCTCCGCCAACAAAAAGAAAAAGTCAATTCAGCAACAGATCATACGTCCACTCCTCCGGGGGCACATCCTTGAATTTGACACTTGTCGGGTGCTTGCTCCTGGCCGGCAATACCTTCTGAATGTACAAATCGCCGACGTTGATCTTTTCATACTTGGGTCTTTCACCCTCATCGACACAGCATTCCAAGACGTCGAGATCCACGTCCGGATCGGGTGTGAGGAAGAATGGAAGTGAATACCGCTCATTCCCCATTCTGTTCCTCACGCGATGAACCGTTGCTTGGAACTTGCCGTTGGATTGCCTCTCCAGATACTGACCAACATTACAGACGAAGGTGCCGGGCTTGGGCGGTGCATCGACCCAAAGACCGTCTTGATTAAGAACCTCGAGGGCAGGGACCGAGTCTTGGAGGACAAACGTGAGCCCTGACGACTGTTAGCTTCCTGTTCTGTCTCGCTTCAATGATGCATGATGTTGAAGCGCGACTTACAGGAGAAGTCGGCATGTGCACCAAGTCCAATACTGGGCTCTCCGTCATCGACTGGAGTGGGTGGGTAATATAGCGCCCTCATACCCGTGATCGGGAACTTGAAGTAGTCGTCGAAAGCCGTCTCGTCCAAGTCGAAGGCTAGTGCAAATACCTTGACAAGCTTCATAGCTAGTGGTAGGACATGATTGTAGTACTTGTAAAGTCCCTCGCGCCACCAAGGTGCTTTTGAAGGCCAGATGTTCTGTGGCTTGGTGATGTGAGGGGATGGCTGACGTCCTGTTTTGCCGAGATAATCCTGCTCGGGCTCTATCACGCAGTCACCCATCGTGAACGCCTCTTTGATGTCTACGCAGCAGTGTTAGTTTCGTGATCCACAAGCTCTGTAGTTCACAATTCTTACCCCCCTTGGTCCTAGGATCGAGCCTTGTCTCGAGCATCGGCTCGTAACCTCGGATGGCAGGATTCTTCTGCACATGGGCGTCCATCTTTGTGTCAATATCCAGTGCGAAGAATCGCCTTAGTAGATCGAGTGTCTCAATGATGACATGCTGAGGGACACCATGGTTCTCAATGTAAAAGAACCCACATTGAGAACAGGCATCGTAGATGCTTTTGGCAATCCTCTTCCTTGCGTCAGGTGAAGGGCTGTCTAGTTCAGCCAAGTCGATAGTCGGAATCGATGTGAAAGATGAAGGATTGTCGGCCACCTTGCGATACGTTGCCTCAGATCCTGAGTGGAAATACACGTAATTCTCGCTGTCCTGAAATTGATTTGTGAGCAAAACGGCATCCTACGTCTTCACACATGAATCTCTCTCACCCTCAACCTCGGGGGCGAAGCCAATGCAGCTGGGCCAGACAATGCGGCGTTAGCCATCTATGCATCTGCATCCGTAGGTAAGCCCTCGGAGAATTTTCCCACAGTGGTATTCCCAAGTAACTAACAGAATCTAGCCACTAGCCGTAGGAAGACTGGACATTTCGTGTCAGAGTTGAAGAGAAATGTCCTAAGAATTGCTTGGGGTGCTGCCCAGGTGATCTTCCCCGCTTCTGATCACATCATTATCTTTGCCGGTTCGCTGCCGACTCGGCAGAGATTGTGAAAGCTGTCCACACACAAACGCCGTCTAAATAGAGTGATTGAGCGATAAGAGTATTAGGCCACAAGGAAATACTACATGAAAAAGTTCCCAAAAAGATCTTCACACATATAAACTTCTCACAAGAATGGCACCTGGTCGGACCGGGGCACAGAGAGCAAAAAGGCCCTTCTGCACCTGTCGACAAGTACTGAGGAGAATCTTGCATTAGATGAACACCCTAACGGAGGCAATTGTACTCTTACCGGCGTCTATAAGACCCATGATGCATTTCGTTGTAGGAATCCGCATTGACGTACTCTCGACTCATAGGTCTATGGACCTGGAGCCCTGAACTCTGTTCTAAGTGAAGGTGCCCAGCGACTGATAGATGCCCTAGAGGAGTCCTCAGAGCCTTTGCATGTGAGCATATGGGGAGGTGCAAACACCCTAGCACAAGCCCTTCAGCAAATTCACACGCTGAGCACGCCCGAACATGCTGCTCTGCTACGGTCGCGACTACGAGTGTACGCCATATCAGATCAAGACACCAAGGGCACATGGATACAAGCTCGGTGGCCGGACGTCTTCTACGTCTCAAGTGTGCATGGCTTTCTCCAATTTGGCGCTGCGACTTGGCGCGGGATGAATACTGATGACAACGGATTTGCAAACACGACCAAAGTCAGAGATGACTGGGTGACTCCGAACATCCGTGTAGGACACTTGGGTGCGGTCTACCCCAAGATCGAATTTGGTCTGGAAGGAGACACCCCATCTTTCTTGTGGCTGATCCCTAACGGCCTGTCTGATCCAGGGAGACCCGACCTGGGAGGCTGGGGTGGCCGCTACACTCAGGTCGCTGCTGGACTGGATGGCTTCAATGCGTATGGAAGTGTGTCAGAAGTTGTATCGCTTCCTGATGGCACCCAGTATGACAGTATGGGGGCGACCATCTGGCGCTGGAGAGATGCCGTACAAGACGATTTCGCTGCGGGGATGCAGTGGACGTTGAATGGGAGCATCAGCGAAGTATCTCATCCGCCGTTGGTGAACGTGAACGGCTCCACGGGCCCAAGTTCTATGCAATTCCAACTTGGGGCCAACCAGTCGCTCATACTGGACGCGGAGGGAACCTGCGATGCTGATCATCCTGGGAACCCAAGTCAGCTTGAGTTCGAGTGGTTCGGATATCCCCTGCCGGCAGGTTTCGACCCACAGCAAGCGCTCTCGATCCGCCCTCTTGCGCCTCCATCCGGAATGGAAGGGATTCTCACAGTCAACGAAGCTGGATTTACTAATGTCACACTTGGAACAAGAGTCGAGGTCTCACTCACGACGAACAACGGTCCATTGGCGGATGGTCAAGAGTGGACCCTTATCTTACAAGTTCGCACAACAACCGGACCTTACCATATCCGCCGTTGCAAAAAGATTACTATCAAAACAGTTTTGTGAAGAAGTTGTCTTAGGAAGACCAGCTTAAATACTTTAGGCTTCCCGGATAGATTCGAATTCTGATCAAGATGTGAAGGTTACAAGTTCATTAGGTAATTTTCAAGCAAGATACAGTCTTTGCCCGGACCTTGGTCCCTTTCGCCTCTACGCTTCAAACTCAAATTTGCCTGTCAACCAGGAATCCAGCCCTACGAGCGAGTTCCGAATTTTCTGACAAGAGGTTAAAATGCAATCATCACCACTAGCGTACTATTAAGTTGTGCTCTGAATCTTACAAGTCTGCGGGCGTACTGAAGCTCTACCATGCACATGGACTCTCTTAGTACCAATGAAGGGAGCTTCTTGTATCGTAAATACGGCGTCCTTTTGTATCAGCATGATCGGTTCAAAATCACTGCCACGTACGTCTATTGAAATGTAAAGCTCACAGAATCCAAAATCTACGTCAAAGAGCGCTATTCATGCGAACGAGAGGACTTCACTCTTGGCGTTTGTGACAGGGATTGTTGGATTATTTGTCACTGTCTCAGGCCGCTACATCAGCATTTTGACCTTTGCAAGCCGTAAGAAAGGCTTTTCTCTGTTTCGCAACGCCCAGATCAGTTTATCACCACCCACCAAACCTGCCAGCCAAAACTTCCCGTCTCAGCTTTCACTGTGACCAGTCGCGGGAGCCTCAAGTTGTCATGGGCCCTTCGAAGGAACCCCAATCCTTCGGATCGGGACAGCAGGTGTTGAACTGGTATAGCACGATTAGCAAAGGCGATAGCAAACAACGGCGTACAAACGTATTCCAGTGGTGCTGTATTTGGACTGTGAATACACGTACGTCGGGCCCCTCGCAGCCCTTGCCGTCGCCGCACGGCTCGGTGCTGCACACGCCCACGCCGCATACACCTCGGCACTATAGGACCTAAATTAATGATGGTCCTGTACAGTAGGATATTTGGTACGGTGACTCGTGACAAGCGAATGAGGATGTGGGCAGCAGGAGCCCACACCGGTGTTCTGTCAGCCCAGGTGAAGGTGGCTCCAGGGTGGCACATACGCATCTGCCCTTCTGGGCTTCAGCCAGGCAAGCAAAGCCGAGGCTAATCAGAATCAAGTTGATGATCATTCGCATCGTGATAATCGGCTAGCTTCGCTTCGTCTGTGCTGTATCGTGGTAGGAAAGTTGAAGTGATGGTATTCAAGTTCTCAGTGCCTTTTCCTCGACAGATTTTGGGTGAAGGACGTTTCAGGCTGGGGCGTTGCAAATGTCTAGAATCTGCTGCCTTAAGTATCTGTGGAAATGCAGGTCCTTCTGCCAGGAAATGGGATTCCATTGGTCACCCGGGATGGGAAATCACTGACATCACTGTTTGAGCTTCAAAAGTTCTATGTGTGTCTGTCTGCCACCATTAGTAGTGCGTGTGGACGGCGGACAGTGACTAACTTAGAGCAAACGCACGACCCCAACAAGGCCGCTAAGATATGCGGCGCGAGTCCAGCCGAGCTACTAAAAACTCCGGTAAAAGCACGAGTAGATTTAGTATACCCGAGTATCTGAGACGGCCAACAAGGTGCTCGATGCAGTGGAAGCCCAAGTATTTGTACCGCTATGTGAGTCGGTCCGGGACTAGAATACCAAGACAACTACACCGGTCGACAGGACCTGTGACCTTCAATCGGTGTGGTCTATGCCGCGGATCTCATACGCATCTTGTAAGTGTCTTCTAATTTTAAACATTTGCTGTATCTCTGCACAGGTGGTAGGAGAATATTCACATGAAGGAAGGACAAATTGTTGGCAAGCAGAGATTTGACCGTCGGCTTCAATGGCGGTTTAATTCCGTTATATCTCCTTGTGGCGTTCTGTCATACTAACAAGCAACACTTGAGGTCTATTGATGCAGCAAGAGCAGAGATCTCTAGGATTGTTATGCGCAGACCAAACCCATCCCACTTGGCAGCCCAGCGTTGCCATCTCAGCCACCAATGTGGCCATCTACAAACGGCCCCAAGGCGCCGATAGTGTCTCTTGAAAGAGTCTTAACCCTCGAGTAGCTGAGCCTCGGCGATCTATTCCTCAGAGCAGGAGTTGAACAATTGGTGGAAAACTGTTAGCAAATGCCTTGAACCTACAACTTTCTGCACAGGGAGAAATCGTTTGCGATGGGCGTCTGTTATGATGATGCTGCAATGTGAGCATGGGTATCCGTACAAAGGTAGCTCTGGCAGTGATTCAGCGACCTCATTGTCTTCGACTTCTATGTCCTGAATTTTACTTTTGCCTTCTGAGTAGTACGGCCAGTGACTGGACGGAATGAATTGAGGCTAAATGGGAAGGAATTGGTGGGTTAATGAATCCCCTTGCACCTTTCCCCACCACTGCAGCCACATTCCACGGCTCAATCCCAACATTCCAGTACACTCCTTCAGCACAGAACAACACAAATCTCAAGTATACTCTCGACAATATCAGTATTGAAGATGAAAGTCACTTCCATCTCCGTCGCCACCTCTCTCGCCCTCAGTGGCACGGCCTTCGCTGCCGACGGTTTCCTCGAATCCTGCTCCAACTTCACCTTGAGGGACCTCAACGGCGTCAAGGGCCGCTCCCCTCTGCTCGGAGCCAGCTGCAAGGTCGATGACACTCTGGCCTGGTCTCAGCTGAACCTCAACGACTGCTTCGGCTGGTCTGTCGACGACTGCGGCTTCGTCTTCCCGCCGTCCGGCGGCTTCACCAACACCGTCACCGGCTGCAACAACACCTTCTATGGTGGCGACAAGCACTTTGGCGAGAACTTCGGATGCTATGGTCCGTGCGTTGATACTGGAAGCGATGAGTCCTACGATATCTTCGTTCTGAGTAAGTTCAGCGTCGAGTTCATTGTCCCTGTCCGCGCTCTAGCCCTTCAACCTCTAATGCGTCTCCTATAGACTCCTTCATCGGAACTTCTGACGGGAAGCTTGTCTGCTAAGTTTCGAACGGCTTATTCCCTATTCTGGAAGTCATTTTGGACGTTAGTGAAGGATCTGGGGAGCCAATACTTGGTTGCAGCTCAGGCTTGGTAGGAGTCTAGACGTTAAGATGACCTACCAGGCGGAAGGGGGGAGGGTCGTTTAGGTTCTGCAAGCAAGTGATACTATAGTGAGCAGACCAAGACCAACTCGATACCTCGGCATAGTAAATGCGGCCGCTCAACGCTTCCTTGACCCCAACCCTTGCAACCTAGAGCAGTGATCTTGTGACGTCGTTAGGACCCTCCTACGCGCCTGCCGTACGTCGGCAAAAATGACCCGTACCAACTTGTGTAGGACCAATGTTCCTGCAAGCATGCACCTTGATAAACATCCAACGGGCTTACCCCGTGCACGAAGTTGTCTCCCTTATTCCCTAGCTTTGGCACTCTACCACGGGAACCAAAAACCACGATCATAAGACCCATGAATACAGTGTCGGAACTGATCCGGTTGAGGCCGACACTACATCGTCCAGCATCTGATTGTCTGCTTTAAGCAAGTACAGGGAAATATGCCTCTGACAAAGGGTTCAACTCTCCCGGGATCCACAACAGGACTGGATACAGGGTCCCCGGGGGACCGGGCCCATACTTCATCTTCGAGATTGATGCAAGTACAGTAGATGATGCAGCCAAAAACGCCGATAATTTTGTGTATTGGCACCAACTCCACCCCGATGACAAGCGCGCGGGTGTTCTTACACAGGCATTGGCCGCCGTGAAAGTGCAGACGGGGAGTCGTTATTCAGGAAGTCATCGAAGCTCTCACTCGATCTTTTCTCTGACTTCGGACCCCGAGCCTTCAGTCATGCGACACATTCTACGGAGTATGAGTTTGAAGACTATTGGTGTGATTTATACACACATGATATCGATGGCAACCTGGGATTTTGAGAGCAGTACCGCCTGTAGTAGTCAATATTATAATATCATTAATATAAGTATAACATTTATAGCTTATATGTGCTAGTACAAGGGGGCGGCTGCTAGGTATATAGGGTTAAATATCTGCTTATCTACAGGCCCGGTGGTAAGTATGATGTAAACAATCATATCAATTAGCAATGTAAACCACGTTCCCCTTTAGAACATGTCCCAATTCTCATCAAACAGCGCAATAGTCTCCCTCCCAACCCAGGCACCAATCTCATTACCAACATCACTCGCAAACTGGAAGTGAATGCCCCCGAACACGCGGCTATCCCCATTCTCCAACGTCGCCGCGGTCAGGTTAGTGATGCGCCGAGTGAGGGCCCCGACGCCGTCGACCGTCACGTTGCTGCTCAGCTGGACGTCGACCTCGTCGCGGCCGCCGTTCCACGCCTCCTTGATGACGGCCGTGGCGGCGCCGCCGAAGGTCGCGTGCGCCGAGAGGTAGTCCTGGTGGCTCCACGCCGGGTCGGAGACGTTGCGCCCGCTGGCGAGGTAGATGTCTGGGTAGCGGATGGCGGTGACGGGGCGCCAGCTGTTGTAGAAGTATCTGGGTTGGGTGTAAGCATAAATGTGCCCTTGTCCGACGAGGGCCAAGGGATGACTGAGCCGGTGTGGACACATCTTGGAAGTTGAATGACTAGACTCACTTGGAGTCCCAGCTGGCAATAGCGGCATTTGCGAGCGCGTAGTTCAGCTGGGCGTAGAATTTAGCTGACGCATGGATATCCGTGGCGAGCGCATTTCCAATGACTAGGTTCGCAAGGCGGTTCCATTGACTATCCGATTAGAACTGACTAGGATAATAGTTAATTGGACGAATAATCATTGATGGTCTTTTCCTCACAGAGCCGCCATCAACTTACATCGGGCTGCTCTCCCGCCAAAAGTAAGCGGTCTCCGTATCATAAGGCTCCCTGGCCGTAGAGTTCCTGGCTCCCTGTTCCTTTATGAAATCCAAGATTGGTTCGTACTCAGGAGAGGTCGTGTTTGGCGGAGGCCGCGCACGGAACCGCGTCACATCTCCGAGGCCACCGAATAGCCGGATGAACTGCGGCGTGTCCGGGACTGGCTGTCCGCCCGGAGTGGGCTGGTACACACCGGGCCCTGCCGGCCTCACCTCGTAATCGACAAAGTAGTTGATGCCATCGTCTGCGCGAGCCACAACTACAGTGCGCGCGGCCTCTCTTCCAATTTCGGCCGCATCTACCGCATCGGTGGCGTCAGCGCCCAGGCCGATCGGCTTCAGGACAGCCTTGAGCTTGGAGTTCACGGTTGCGTAGAGCCTGGTGCCGTGGAAGGTCCAGAGCAGGGTGTCATGGGCTGCATGGGAGACGGCGAGCTGCTGGAAGGCGAGTAACTTCCCCTCGGACTTGGTTGCGGCGAGGTAGACAGCACCCTGCACAATGGCTTCAAACCAGCCCGATGGCGGTGATGGAAGACCATTGATGACTGTTCCATTGACCAATATCGCGGACTGGTCGATCCTGGAGTCGAGGTTAGCCAAGTTTCTATGTCAATCCAAAGGCCCGTAAAATAGTGCAGTTGGGAAACTGAAGATCGAACGTTTAGGGATCCTCTCACCAGTACTGAACAATGTCGCCACTGTACGCCCCGTAACACCACCCGTCAACCACCCAAACAGACCGTCAACATATGCCAGGTCTTGCATGGCGGGACCCCTATTGCCCGTGACGACTTGGGGAGGGGGGCGTCGTGGATAATTCGAAGATACTTATAAGCACAAATGCAGTTCAGTGTGATCGACCAAGATGGTAAAATGCAGGGAGATCAAAGAATAAGTCAGACTTACGCTGATGGCTTGAGGGTGTAGCCAGAGACCCCCCGAAATGGTTGTGTTTCTTCTGTATCTTGCCTAATGGAAGCTGAAGGCAACGTGCGTGCATCAGCCAAGGTGCGATTATAACACCAAGTACTATGTCCATGAGTGGCCATAGACCTTATCAAAACTGTAATGTGTGTTTGTTCGTGCTTATCTTTGCTCTTTCTTCGGGTCTCTTGATCCCAGACGAATTATTATCGATGTTGATGTCGAAAAGAAAATTGCCAGTGTGGAATGGCAGCTAGAAGCAGTCTGTTTATACTGCTGTACATTGTTGAATCATTCAGGGAAGTTATGGTGGAGAATGCCGTCACAGCGTGTTGTTGGTTGGATATATTCCTCATTCTTCCAGAGCTATGAGTTTGATGAAGACTGACAGCCGAGCAATGATGATAACATGGCAGTGGAAGCGTGTCACAGCGCTCTTTGTGGCATTCTTCTAATTTGTAGCACCTTTGCACGACCATTGTAAGTCTAAAGACTCAGTCTTATTCTGCTCTGGTCTGTAGAAAGTCACCTAGAAATGATTCTGGCTACAATTAGTGACTTAAATACTCTAGCCCTACGCGGCGAACAAGGCAAAGGTGATTATCTGACAAAGGCTCAGGTGGAATTTGTGACTTATTGAATTCAGAGATGAGAGTAGCTAAATACAATCATAAGAGCGTGGCATGGGGGAATTGAAGGAAGCGAGTAATCGGGAGTTGCACATCACTCAGAAGTCATAATCGCGTAATTAATTCATCTCCAGATGCAAGTCCCGAGGGCTGAGACACACGAGACTGGAACATTTCACGTGGATTAGAGTAAGCGATGAGACCATGATCGAGACCATCGACATTACATGATAAATAAATCAATAGCAACAGCAGCAAACATGCCGTCTGACTGGTTGCTGGGTTTCTACATATTGCATGTCACCGCCAATGGTTTGTCTCTCTGGCTGCTCCACCTTGCGGCGGATTGTGCCTGAAGAAGGAGCCAAAGCCAGTCAGTGGGCAGTCATTGGCAGTCAAAGTGGGAAAGCCACCCCAAACCCGGGCGGTGGAGCCAAAGGCGGGCGTGTCATACGGTGGGCAGCCGCCAGGGCAGAGATTCGACAATTCCGGCCCACGGGAGCGGAACCGGCCGCCTCCGGAACATCAAAAGCCAAGCCTCAGTCATGGCTTTGGGGTCCTGTCACATCTTATCGAGACACCTCCACCGGTGAGCGCCGGTGAGCCACTTAGACGTGATCCCCAGCCTAGGCAAGAAGCGATCCCAGTCTAGTGAGTAGTTTTGAGTTTCGGTATTTCGGTGGATTGTGGGTGCTGCTTTGGTCCGCAACTGTCATGACGGACTCCAGGACTGAGATGACGGACTGCGGCGGCCGGAGAAAGCTGCGATAGTTGTGTTGTGCGCGGTGCGCGATGCGGGTGTAACAGGAATATATATCATGCCGAGTTTCTCCCCCCACGCCGGAAGAGATCCGCGACATAGCATCCCCCCCCCCAGAGAACCCGTATTCCGCCTTGATTTTCATCCCTAACATCACCTATCCATTGGTGCCAAAAATCCTCCCCAAACATGGCCATCCAAAAAACACCTCCGCCCAACGGCGAGACCTTCCAGCTGCAGCTCTCGTCCGGCAACGGGCCCGTCTACCGCACCGTCCTCCGCACGCCACCGCGCGATGCAACCCCCGCCGAGATCCCCATAATCGACATCTCAGGAATCTTCAGCGCCTCCCTCGAGGACCGGCAGGCCGTGGCCCGGCAGGTCCACGCCGCGGCGACCAACAACGGCTTCTTCTACATCCGCAACCACGGCGTGCCGGCATCCGTCACCGACGCCGCCCACGCCGCCTGCCTGTCCTTCTTCCGCCAGCCCCAGGGCGTCAAGGACCTCGCCAACGCCGCGCAGTCGGCCTACTTCAACGGCTACAAGCCCCCGCGCACCCAGCGCATCAACCCCTCCGAGTCGGTCGACAACCGCGAGACCTTCTCGTGGACCTACGACCCGCGCTGCGACCCGGCCGTGCCCTCGCTCGACTCGGTCCCGCCGCGCGTCCGCGCCTTTCTCCGCATCGAGCCGGATGCCGACACCAGCGACGGCGGCTCACCGGGAGCAGGAGCAGATGAAGCAGAGGACCAGTTAAGTCACCTCGGGCGCTTCCCTTGGTCCCGGA
Organism: Diaporthe vaccinii; assembly: GCA_039880775.1. Lineage (NCBI taxonomy): Eukaryota > Fungi > Ascomycota > Sordariomycetes > Diaporthales > Diaporthaceae > Diaporthe > Diaporthe vaccinii. The sequence goes on from JBCEDN010000001.1 coordinate 4,219,634, forward strand.
CGACCACGGTCCCTCACTTCGCGCCCGCCGTCATCACATACTGGCGGTCCTGCCTCACCCTCGCCCGCGCCCTCGTGCGGTCCTTTGCCCTCTCCCTGGACCTGGAGGAGACCTTCTTCGACTCAAAGGTAACCCACCCGGACGCAGCCCTCGCCCTGAACTACTACCCACCACTCCCGCCAACCCCGCCGCGGTCCCCGGAGCATTTCCAAGCACCATCACCTACCTCATCAGCTTCGTCACCATCGCCCTCGCCGCCCCCACAGGCACGACCAGACCAGCAGCAGCAGGAGCAGGAGCAGGTCTCGATCGGCTCCCACACCGACTTCCAGCTCTTCACAATCCTCTGCCAGGACGCCGTCCCGGGCCTGCAGGTCCTCTCCCGCGAGGGCCAGTGGCTCAACGCCCCGCCCGTCCCGGGCACCTTTGTCGTCAACATCGCAGACTACCTGCAGCGCATCACAAACGACCTGTACGTGTCCACCGTGCACCGCGCCATCAACAACGGCGGCACCCTCACCGCATCCCCCCAGAATAAGCAGCAGCAGCAGCGGCAGGGTCAGCAGCACACCAGGGAGCGCGTCAGCATGCCCTTCTTCTTCGGCTTCAACATGGACGAGAGCTGCGCCGTGCTCGACAGCTGCGTCGCCGCCGCCGGAGGGGTCACGAGGTACGACGAGGTCAGCTGCTACGACTGGGTGCGGCGCCGCGTCAAGGCCATGCACGACACGAGGGGGAGTGAAGAGGCGGAGGAGGCTGCTGTGCGTGGGGGTGGTAGATGACGGTCGAGCGACGTGGCGCGGGGAGACAGCTGAGTAAACGGTAGTTTAGGCGTTGGTGTCTGACAAGGACTGACTCTTCTCCTTGGGGAGCGAGTGTGAGAGGGAAATAGAGAGAGGATGAGACAGCGCTTTGAGAGAGACCGGTGTCCCGCCGCCTCGGTTCAAGTGCGTCATCTGGTCGCTCAGTGGATGTTGAGCTCTCAATGAGGCTGAGGACCGGCTGAGACCTGGCTGAGACATGCAGCCAACCGAGTCTGTCCCGGCTTTTCTCATTCCGATTCAAATGCACATGCACATGCACGTGTTGGAGTGAACTTGTGCTACATGGGTCTCGGCACGTGTTATGTGCATACAACGAGAGACAGACACAGACACAGACGGAGGTAATACGGGGTCGACAGTCTTCACACACCCATTCCTCTTCATTCAAATGAAACCTGGAATGCTTTCTGTATCTATGGACGCTGTATATGGGGTATAATAGGGTTGTGTAAATAGATACAACAGTCTCATAAAAACAATTACCATCGGGCTGCCCAGCAACTAAGTGCCGAAGCAGACAAATAATGGAAACGAACAAAATTTGGAATCCCGCCCAGAAAACAGGCGCGTCGTAAATGCTTCAGATCCATCCCATCCCAGTCATCAATCCTGTCGTAAAATCGTGCGCTGACCTTTCATCCGAGCATAACGCCACACGAGATGACCTAGACATGTATGCGACGCGTAGATGGCAACGTAAATGACAAGGCAAATAACACCAACGCCTTGGGTCAACCCCCACTCTGCGCTTATTAGTATCCCGGGAAATATCCTCCCACTGACTTACAGACCCAGGTCATTCTGCCCCAGGAAGGTCCTCGCAAGCTCGTCCCCGCCCTGCTCGGCGGCTTCCATCCAGTGGATGGCAACACACATCAGCGCACCGTCACTCCTGACATCTCGCCTGCCCCCGTCCATACCCGCGCCGTGCCCTGCAGTTCCCGGTCGATGAGGCTGCCCGGCCCCGATACGCGCCCCGTTGGCCCCGCCGTACTTTTCCATGACGGCAGGCTTGAAGACCTCGCGGGGCTTCGACAGCGGCAGCGTCGTCCGGTCAACCAGCTCCGGATTGGATAGGTAGAAGAGCGCGAGCTCCCTCTGGCTCGTCGGGTCGCCCTCCTTGGCGGTAATAGTCCACATGCGGGCCGCATCCTCAAGGCGATACGTGGTGCTGGGCGGCGGCGGTGTGGGCGGGCTGGTTGAGGCCGTGCGGGAGGCCTGCTGCTCAGCGCTCGGTGAAGGCCTCTGTGCGCGAGCTTCGTCCTCGCCGTTGATCGACGAGCTAGCCGTGCTCTCCGGTGCTGGCGGCTGGCCCCTTCTGTTTTGGGTGTACACGCCCACAAGCTCATCCGCCATCTCCACCATGGTCCTGCAGACCTCCTGCTTGAGGCCCAAAGCCGCAATCGCGCAGTCCCAAAAAGCCTTGCCGCGGTCAGTCTTGTCCAGGATGCTGGCAGGCACAAAGGTGGCGATGAACTGGAGGTCACGGAAAAGCGTCGCCGGGCGAATTTCTGCATTGCGAAACAGTGACTGCAGCACCGTGGCGATGGCGTCTGTGTTGGACGCCGTTGAGGACGTGTTGACGACAGATCGGGTTTCTGAGTTGAGATTGCCGCCTGGCATGCGATTGCTGCCGAGACCGGGTGACTGGAGTGTCAAAGACCTACGCTCGCGGAGGTTGTCGATGGCATCCTCAAACGGCCGGCAGTGGCCTCCTTGGTTGTATTTCTCTGCTTCGAACTCTGCCGAACGCAGCCATGCTAACCTGCGGCGAGGACTCCCAGAGGTCAGGGATGCAACAATAAGATGCTCCAGCTCAAAAAGGGCGTTGAGCTTGGCATATGGGTTAGGATGGACACAGAACATCCTCAATAATCGCTGGTATGCTCCAGTGAACGGGAATTCAGCCAGGTTTTCCCGGCTGGACTTCGAGGCTTTCTTGCTCGACAACGTATCGCTGGTGGCGGAGCTTTCATTATCACGGTTTGGTTGAGCACCGGTCGCAGACTGCGACTCGGACGTGCTTTGGTTCAGGGCCGCAGCATCTGCGGCGTTGTTGGCGTCTCGCAGGTTGCCAAAGCTTTCCTTTCGTGCAATCACCCGGAGCCTGGACCGCCTCTTCTTGGCTTTTCGCTCGTTAGCATCGCGCCGGTCGATGCAATCCTGTCCGAGATCCCCAAACCAGCCGTCTGTTTCCGACCCTGAAGAGAAGACCAGGTTCCCCAAGTCGCTGAGCAACAAGCTCGTCAAAGTCTGGCGGAGCTCGGTGAGGAACCTCGTCTTATCATCGTTCAGCCGCTGATGTTGGATCGTATCGCTATTAGACACCGATGTGCCTGGACGGGCAATACCGGGATTTGCGTGAGTATGGGGTCCGAACATGGAGCCGCTGAAATTGGTGATGCTCGTGGTGGGACTGTGAGCACGGGAAGTGGTCGAGCTTGCTGATGTGATGGACTGGAATGGGGACCAGTACGTCGACGCGCTGTCAATGGTGTGGACGGGCGAGGCATGCCCAAAGTAATCCCCCGAGTCCATGATGTCGCTCATTGCCGTGCTGGCACGCGAGTACCCGTATCTTGCCGAGTCGAAACTGGCCACTGACGCCATCCCCCTCAAGTCTCTTGCGAGCGACCCTGGCCTGCTCGATGCCGGCGTGAATCGCCTCTCTGAATCGCTCATGATGCTGCTGGCGTCGTCGTTGTGGAAAGACGATAACGGAATATCTCTTCGCACAGGTGGGGCCTCTAGCAATTTCTTGTCCCGGAGGTACAGTTCACTGCTCCAAAGCACCGGCCCGTCCATGATGTTATCACCGACGAGCTTGCCAATGCATGCTTTGACCTCACAGCAGAATCGATGAATGCGCTCCTCGCCACGGCAGAAATTCTCGATTCCATATTCCTCCAGGAACCGTGATGTCTTTTCCGCCTGGTCATCCGACAGCTTGTTCGGGCCACCTTGGGCTTCAGTCGCTGCAAGGAGGTCGATAATTTGAGACTCGTTGCGGTACAGAAACGCCGTCGCAGTACCGCGGGGAATGCTCCGGCTTCGACTATAGCTGTTGCGCCTGTGACGCGTGCCCATCGACTTGAGCGCGACAGCGATGTTCCGAGAATGCACATATGGTGCTGAGTTCTGAACATCAGTAACATACCACATCTTGTCACGCAGAGCTCGTAGACGTCTCATCATGGATTCAATAAGACCCTCAGCACGTTCTTGAGACTGCTTTAGCCAGACAAGCCACGCATCGTACTCCTCAATGGCAGACGCAGAGCGGCGGATAGAATCTCGAGGCCCTCGGCTGAAGATGTTCAGCAATGTTGCAAAGCCATCCGCACGAAGGGATGATGACGACAGAGCATTGAGCTGTTGAAGTGTCCTGAAATACGAGAGCGCGCCGACAAAGTCTGACTGCGCCCGCGCCTGGGATGCGGCAGCTTGGAGCATCGCCACGAGGACTGGCGTCGGCTCGGACGGCTCCTGGCCTCGACCTTCCACCTCTTTCCCTTTGTCACCCGTGACGAGAGGTGAGCCTGTCCTAATAGGACTATCCCGGCCCGTTACTACTCGGCGGTATGGATTCCGGCTAGGGCTTCCAGGTCTTGCTTTCTCCGTTGTGATGATCTTGTTCTTGGAGCGGTACTTCTTCAGTGTCGATGTCCTGTTGCTGAATTTCCCAGTCCCCTGCTCCGAAGTCGGCGGAATCTCGAAGTCCTCAACAAGCTTCAGGATGGAGTCACGAAGCTGATGATAGTCTTTGTCGAGCTCCGGCCGATCGTCGTCGAGGTCGTCCTCGTCAGTCTCGCTGAGAGATGAAGAGTTCTCCTCTTCGGGCTCATCATCGGGGTCGTAAGTCATCTGTGTGGAGAGGGATTTCCCGTCCGAGGAGATGAAGAGCACCGCCCATCGCTCAGCACATGGGTGACATGAGCCGCAGCAAGTGTCGACCCCAAGAATCTGGGTCATCTCGTGCAGGGCAAGCCGGAGTCGGTAGCCATCATCCTCATAGTTACTCATGTACTCTTGGCTTGGACGAGCACCGAGTGGAGGCGAGGATCTTGCAGACGTCCCAGTCGCTTGCGGCTCGATCGTTGTCTCTGCTGCTGTGCTTGCATCACTCAGGACGGAAGACACACTTGTGCTGATGATAGAAGCAGTCTCGAAGTTGTTGTTGCTCCTCGATGTGGCCATGGACATGGGCTGGGAGATGGTTGAGATGCCGGAAATGGAAGGGGCACCTGAGCGGATCGAGGCTGACGACATGGGCCTCTTCTCAGGGAAGAGAGCATTAACAAGAGTGACCAGATCCGCAGGGCTCACTACCAGATACGGGTGCACCTCGGCAGTCTCCCGTAGCGACGTGATGGACCTGGCCTTGAGGAGCCTCGGGCGAGGCTTGTAGCGGGAGTTCTTAAAACGACCAAGCATGTTCTCAACGTGGGCCTTCACCTTGGGGGGCGTCGAGACGGGTCCAGTCTTCCAAAGCATGTCAACGACGACGCTGGAGGCCCTCATGGCGACTTGTTTAAGGATCTTCTGCCGGCCATATTCGGTGATGTGGTAATCCGTCATCATGCCATGGCTCTCCGGATGTACAACGACCCCGAGCAGCCAGACCGAGAACAACCACTTGTAGACAAACCATTTTCGGGTGCTGTCGACATATTTGTGGTCCAGCCGCCTGAGGATCTGGTTTCCTATCTCGAGAAGGCCCTCTGGCAGGCCGGTGGCGTCTTCGTCATCCAGGATGTCAAAAAGCTCGTCAGTAGCGCGATCATAGAACTCATCGGCAGCAATTTGGTCCTTGGACGTCCAGTCCGATATATTGAACCGGGTGCCATGTTGGTCCTCGGCGCGGTCCAAAAGAAAGGCACCATCCTCGAGTATTTTCATCAGGTACCATTCCATGTTCGAGCGGCCTGCCCAGTCGCGCATGCTCGACCAAACATTGAGGACGTGGATGAGGAGGGGTTCGATCGGAACGTTCTCATTCCCAGACTTGGACTCGGAGGCAGATTTGGAAATGAGACGTGCACAAGCGTTGGCCCACACATCGGTCCGGCGCTTGTCCTCAGCGCTGTCGGGACCTGCTGAATTAGCAAAGCATGTGTAGATGAGCGCAGACAAGGCATCGTGTCTTTGGAAGGATAGCAAGCGCTCGACTGGACTGGGATTGTTAGACAGATGCCTGTTGGAGGAGTGGCCAGGGCCGCGCACGTGGGGTTTATTGTAAAGTGGCAGAACGGACTCGACCGGATCCAAGCCGGAGTGGAAGTTGGTGATGGCGGCGCGTTCCGAATTGGAGAGGGAGCATATCCGGGTGGCTAGGTAGTCCGGGTCGTTCCTGATCTTGGACAGGAAGCTCAGAAAAGTCTCCCTGGCATCGGCCGAGATGTCGTGGAGGAAGGGGACCGTCGAGCCAGCCATGGAACCGGCGGCGACAACGGAGCCAGTGGGTGTCTCCAAACTTTCGGATGACACCATGCCGGGGGACTGCAGCAGCTCGACCTCGGGCTCGAGAAGAGCATACCTCCTGACTTCGTCGCAGCTCTTGCGAACATCCTGTACTGCGCCGTAGAGAGCTGCAAAAGTCTTTTTGTCCTCGGTGCGGAAGCACTCGGCCAGGTTCCTCTGGGCGATCTCGCCGCAGCGAGTGAGCCGGGCAGAAAGGGCAGTGGAAACCAGGGTGCGTTGCAGGCGGATTCTCGTGTTGGCGCGCTTGCGCTCCTGGTACTTGGATAAGCGGACCAAATGGGCGAGCTCGTCTAATGAGGTGCTCTCTGCCGCGTCAACCGGCGCCAAGTACGAGTTTGTATATAGAGAGGCGTCGGTGATGAGGGGCTGGGGGATCTTGACAGGAGCCCTCAACGCAGAGGGGAGCCTCTGCTGTTCGTCCCGGGGAGCATTGTTCGGTGTCGGGTCCGGCGCATTTGAGGCCGGAGTGGGAGTGCGGAGGGGTGGAGTCGGCTGGGCGACAATGGCTTTTCTGAGGATCGGACTCGAAGCCTGCATTGTGCTCGTGGGCCGTGGGAGGTCCTCGCTTCGGCGCGTGGGAAGCGGCATCTCGCTTTCGCGGGTAGTGCCTGGGGATATGTCGGAGAGTGAGGGGCTGCTCGGGTGTGCTCGTCGAGGGAGAGAGGACTCGACATGACGCTCTGGAGAGGGAGGAGTAGACGACCTTTCCGCGGGAGGAGCTGTTGGCGAAGGCTGGTCAGCTTGGCTGCACGGGTGACGAGGAAGGGCGGACCGGTTTTGAACAACAAGGCTGGAGGAAGGGAACGAGTTGAAGGAGGAGCGGCAGCAGCAGGTAGAAGCATGGGGAAAGGGTCAGCGGTGCCGTCTGGTGTGGTGTGGAACATACGGGCAGGCTCGGAGGCGTGCAGGACGGGCGAAGAGAGGGATCGTTGCATGGAGAACATGGCGCGCCCATGGAGCGAGTGCCCTGGATCACTGCCAGCATAAAAGGGCTGACAGTGACAGGACTGAAGACTGGACTCGGGGCGGACAAGCGGGCGGCGGACGGCAGACGGGAGTACAGCAGGAAACGTGCGAGTCCAAGATTGGACAGCTTGGGCGGAGGGGTCCGAGGAGACGTGGGAGGCGTGGCAGGCGTGGCAGGCGTAGAAGGCTAGCTTGTGCTTGTGCGTGTCTCTACTCGATCTCGGTCCAGGTCACCTGAAGGGATCGTCGCGAGTGTCATGGGCGGAGGAGCAAGTTGACGGCGAGGCTGAAGAGGAGAGCTTGAGAGGGAATCTTCTGGCTATGGTATTGTTGCTGCAGCAGTAGAAATGGTCGACAACAGCCTGTGGTGGTTGTGGTCGTGACAGTCGTGACAGTCGTGACAGCCTGACTTGGTCAGACACGAACAGGTCGGGAGGACAGGCAAATGGGGGTCGTTGAGGCTGAACGTGTTAGATTTATTCCCGACCACTACGGCAGCAGTCGATCGACCTCAAGTACAAGTGGGAGTCGGTGAAAGGGAGGAAGGAGGCCCAGGGAAATCGCGTGGTTGACAACTGCCACAGCATTATGGATACATGTATGTATGTTGTATGTAAGTAGATACCTAGGGCAGGTAACGTAGGTCGACCATATCGATCCACACACAGACTGGCTACCTAGGTTCCTACAGTTACTGTAATAGGCCAGCTGCGACCGCGACCGTCTGCGATGGAGGCAAGAAAGAACCTCGAGTGGTCAGGGTACCTGGACAACCCGCAGTAGGCCGAGCAGAGGCAAGCAAAAGCAGGAGGCTAGCCGGGCGAGGGCAGGGTTGGGGCCTCGGGAAGGAGCAAGAACGTTGGGGGAAGGTGGGCTAGGTCGGTATGCGGCTGGTAGCTACCGCCCTGCTAGCCTAGCGTCGTCTGGGTCTGGGTCTGGGAGGGCAATGGGCAGTGGGCAGGGAAGGCAGGAAAGGATGGAAGTGGCAGCCAGCAGAGGCACAACTCATCACCCGCTCTCTCTCCAGGTCTCCAGGCCTCAGGCTCTCTCTGTCTTTCGCACGCACAAGCTCACTCAGGGCGTTGAGTCGCCTGTGCGCCTGCCCGCCCGTCCCCGTCTGCTGTTGTTTCCGTGCTGCTGCGTTGTAAACGTGGGGTAGCAGTGACAGGGATGAGGGATCGAGGGTGGTTGGTCGGAGTCCTGGTCGGAGCTCTTCTTTCCCTGTGTGCTGTGTGTTGTCTGGCTGGATTTTTTGTTCACTGCGCGATTTGGGAAGGAGGTGCAGCCAGCCACATGTACCTGGGTATCTCGGTACTTTGGAGCTCCTACGGATGCTCCACAGTCTTCCGCAGTCTGCTACTGTACACTACTGTAATGGTCTTCCCTTTTTGCCTTGCCTTCCCTTCCCTTCCGCCACGACACGCCACGACACGCTTCCTCCTAATAAAGATCTGTAGTCTAATACATAGCCGGTGCAGTACCTGTCCTGTGCCATGCGACGGGCGATGCGTTGGCACCCACAAGCCCACGCTGGGATGATCCTCACTCAGCAACATCCCGCCGACCCGGAGACTCTGCCAACTCGCCAACAATAGATCTTGTCCTGCCAGCGTCCTGCCCTGGGCTGGGACCCTCCCTGTGTTCGCCTTCAAAAGGGTCGGTCCTGTCCCGTTGTGACCCATCCACTCGGTGAGATGCTTGCCTGCTAGCCTGTTCTCTCGTCTGGCCTGTCTGCCTGTCAGCCCTGCCGTCTTCATGGAACTGCCCTGACTCTCTGCTGGCGAGCATGAACGCGAGCATGAGCAATCGACAAGTGGCAAATTGACTTCAGCTGTTCAGGGCCCCAGGGCCCTTGGGACAGATGGCAAAGGGCAGAGGGCAAAGGACAACGGGCAACTGGCGACCAAAACATCCGTGGGCAACCCCGTTGCAGGCCTCTCAAACTCAATCTACCCGTCGTCGACTCAGGCTCAGGCTACAACTCATCAGCTGGGGGACCCCTCGGTCAATCAGGACTGACAGCTCATCGCGGCCGCCCGCACAGGCCGGACAGCAGACAGGCCGCGCTCGTCGGTCAATAACGCGAGAGTTCATGTTTGTTCGTTCGTTCATGTTCATGCAATCCTCCTGGGCTAGCGGTTCCTCCTGCGAATGGCCGGGAACAATCTGCAGTCAGTCGCTCACTCAAAGCAGGCTTCGCCTGCTCCCGCCGTCAAAACGGCCGGCCAGTGACTTGGCAGTGCATTGCATTGTCCTTGGATTGGGCCACTGCGCTTTCTGGACTACTGCTGCTGTAGATTAATAACATCGTCATGTCTGCCTGTCTACTGCCTGGCTCGCCTGCACCAACACCAACGCCAGCATGAGCAGCACCACATATGGAATGACCCGTGCCGGAACCACTGATCCAGATCCATCCATCCTCTCCTAGCCTCCTCCTGTCTCCTGAGTCCGGCCCCCTTCTTTTTACATGTGTGTACTCCCCTCTCCGCCCGGCAGGAGGATGAAGAGGAGCAGAAGAATGAGGAGCAGGAGGTGTGGCGTGTCTGTCGCCAATTGGCCAGCCGCCAAACCACACATCCACTTGGCCACATTCAATCAAAACTCTCCCTCCAGACCTGACCCGGGCCAAGGCCGGGCGGCCACCGACTCGGATACATGTGCCAACTCACACCTCATGGCAACACCCGGCCACCAATCCTTGTTGCTACCGTGCATACAGGCATACCGTACCGTCGTCATCGCCCGCTACCCACTCGCTCGCCGTCCTCACGACGGGACTTTTCTATCTTCGCTCCAATGGGCCGCCCATGGAGAGGCTCATGGGCCATGGACCGTGGACCACGGACCGTGGCTCATGGGACATGGCACGATGTGTCGCTGTCACCCAACCACCGGCATCCACCCCTGCGCGTCGCCTTTCTCTCCCCTTTCCCACCAGATCCCAAGTGGAGTCCACAGCGTCCCATGATCACCTGAACGTCTCCATCCGCCCTGAATTCAGGGCAGAAGAAGCCGCTGTCGAACACTGGTACCGAGCTTATTGGAAGGCCAAGCGCCTCCCGGCCTGAGTGGGCACGCGCAGCGCCCAAATTCGGTCCTATCTGACAGTCTGACCGTTCTTCTACTGTACCAGACTGCGAGGCAGCCTGTGCATGTTGGCGTGGAAGAGCCGATGAGCGACAGGCCGCGAAAAAGAGGGCCAGCGCAGCAGCTCGTCGTCCTCGTGGTCCAATGTCTCTCTCTTGTGGGCATGCGGTGGCGGCTAGCGACGTGCGGCCGCTCGCATGTGTCTGCCAGTCTGCATGTAGATAGAGCAGAGCAAGCAAGCAGAGCCCGCCTGTCAAGTCACCTTCGACTCCCACCCTCCATCAACGAAACCCACACCATCCTCATCAAGCCTCGTACACTTGCGCCTGCCTGCACGTCAGACGCGCCCGCAGCAGTTGGATCAGCACCTGCGAGCAGCACTGCCATCTCCAGACAGGCATCTTCTGCCCTACGGGCGGATGATCACTTCCACGGACGACCGGCCGTCCTGCCGAAATCGCCCGAATCTTGCTGTCATTCGCTACCTGGCTGCATTGCATCGTACAGCTTGGCCGGCTCGGTGAGAAATATCTCGGACCCTCCGCCCCCTCTTGGACTCCCTCGCATGGGCTAGCAACCCGGCTCCACGTTCTTCTACCTCCTTGTCATCGACGTCACTTTAAACTCCATCCACTGGCACTGAGTAGAACAACGTTTTCAACATTTTGGTTGATCATGTCTCCATATCGTCCCAGCGAGACCGGACTATCCACCCCTCGATCGGCCAGGTCACAGATAGGCTGGCTGCATGCATGCATCCCCCCCGCGCAGAAAGCGCGCGCCCTCGACGGCCGAATGGGCAGCGAAAGCCAAGCACACGTTGGGTGCAGCATGTCTCAGTGCGATGCAATGCAGCGCGGTGCTGTAGGCGCGAAACCTATCAGCACTCAACACTTCAAATCAACAGGACGGCATTGATCTGTATTCTTCTTGCCTCTGCCCTTGACATGGCCGTTTCATTCGGCTGATCGTGGTCACGCGCATGGAAGACGGTCCATCGTCTCCAACGCGAGTATGCATCTAAGTTTAGACTCATTGCGCGTAAGCTGCAAGCATCGACAACTGTATTGTCGAGACAACTTGACAACTCACCAATTCTGCGTATACTCCAACGAATGCAGAATGCACACGTGCCTTCCCTATTCCCGCGGTCAATCTTGAGATGCACCTAGGAGACCGGCCATATGCAAGATTCAGAGCAGCAGGTTGTCCCCTTCCCTTCCCCGTTTCTTCTTTCCTCTTGTCCTGCTCTGTTGATGTCTGTTCTTCTTCCCTTGGGGTTTGACGTTATCCAATCTACAGAACAATTATAATGCAGAAAGCATAACTTTGTGCATTTTGTAACTGGCCGTTACACCGGCCGAGGACTTGCGTCCCCAACTGTCTCTTTACTTATGTTTTGCATAACCATCAGAGGCTGCAATGGTCCCGGTACTATCCCATTGGACTATTAGCCTGATATAACGTGAGTCGTTCGCATTTGGCATATGCATTTTGAGTTATAGTCCTCGACCGCAGCCTCACGGCTTACGTGATACCTCTGATCCATATGATCCTCCAACATGCTGCGCCGTGCTCAGCTGTGAGCGTAATTAGCCTCTCAGGATATACAGCCTCCCATAGCTTGTACAAGAACTCCATAACTGCACCATGATGCTCCGACGCCTCGTTTTTGCCTCCTGTAGAGAGGCTTGTAGTCCAAGTATATCGCACCATCCACAATCAAGATGCGACTCCTAGACACCACAACATTCGAGCTACGCCTCGACAGCCAGGAGTTCTTCCAGGCCGAAGGCTACGCGATCCTGTCGCACCGCTGGGTTGGCGCAGAAATCACGTTTGACGAGATCGCGCAGCATGCGCCCAGCCTGCGGGACGCGGGCGAGCAACGCATGAAATCGCCCCAGCTCGACAAGATCCGCGGGGCATGCGAAGTGGCCCGCAAGCAGGGCTTCCGGTGGATGTGGATCGACAACTGCTGCATCAACAAGTCGAGCGCGACCGAGGAGGCCGAGTCCATCAACTCCATGTTCAAGTGGTACCGGGACGCGCGCGTGTGCATCACGTACCTCTCCGACGTGAGGAGCGGCGTCTCACCTAACCCACCAGAGTACGAGGCCGTCATAGAACCAAGTACAAAGAAGAGCCAGCCCTCCGAGAAGCATGCGCGAGATTCAGTCTTCCAGCGCTTCGATCGCGACGAGCCTTCCGAGTGGTTTTCTCGTGGTTGGACGCTGCAGGAGCTACTCGCGCCGCGCGACATGGACTTCTACGACACGGACTGGAAGTATATCGGCACCAAAACGTCACCCGCCACACAAATCCAGCACATCACGGGGATCGACGCCGACTACCTAACCGGGGCGCGGCACTTCCGCAAGGCCTGCATAGCCACCAAGATGAGCTGGGCCGCGGGGCGCACGACGACGCGGGTAGAGGACATCGCGTACAGCCTTTTCGGGCTGTTCAGCATCACCATGACACCCCAGTACGGCGAGGGCCCGCGCGCCTTCATGCGCCTACAGCAGGAGCTCCTAGCCACCACCGAGGACGAGTCGCTCTTCGCGTGGCGGATGCCGGCGCCGGCGGCCGGCGACCGGTTCGACATCGAGCGGAGCCCCGAGACGACGTGGAGCTCAGACGAGTGGGGCTTGCTGGCGCCGTCGCCGGACTGGTTCCGGGGGTGCGGGGGCGTCACGATCGAGCGCGGGCCGTTGATACAGCGGCCGGCGAGGGCGTTCCAGATGGGCCGGCGCGGGGTCGTGATCCCGACTATGCCGTCCAGGCAGTTCAACAGGTACAAGCTCTTACTTCTGTTCTCTCCTTTGCTCACCATAGGGGCGATCCCGGTCTGGATCTACGTGATCAGGAAGCTGAAGAAGAAGGCCCAGGAGGGCGTCCCGTTCACGCTCAACTGCTGGCCCACGGAGGGGGCTGACACCGCGGCGGCTGTGTCGGTTTACCTCGCCATGCTGCCTGACCCTGTCAGCTCGTACGCCGGGGATCAGGAGTACAAGTTCAAGAGGACCCGGTGCTCGGAGCTGCCTCTGGTCGGCAAGTACGCCTTGAGGGGGGCGACTGGGGAGGCCATGGTGCTGCAGCCCGAGGTGAGATTCGGAAGTTGATCCAGCTCGTTGATTTTGGTGCATGCTTTTAGTGACTGCATATAAATAAATGGAGTTGTTTCTTGTTGCATTGTCTGTGAGGGCGTGCATGGAGCATGGGGCAGTGGAGTTACATATTGGCAGCATCATGGAACAGTTCCAACGTGTTTTCTTTTTGTGGGAGGTGTCGTGATTGTAAATTTAGCATACTCTATGTCTGCATCTCGACGAACGAGGATGTGACAGGGAGAATGGAAAATCGAGGCCTTTTAATTCAGGACATTAAATAATCGACTTTGATCATGTCAAACTTGGGGCTCTGGTTCAAGTATCTGACGTCCCCTGCCGAAGCCAACGGCACAAGTACAAGACACATGTGTGTTCAACCCGGCCTAAATCACCTTCAGAATGTCTAACACGATCGGTCTTTCTCATGGACCGGATTTTGCACTTCAGTATGAGGATATAGGCGACATGCTTCCTCAAGGATGGCCAAGCTGCGGTGAGTTTTTTCGGTTGAAAACGAGCCGTGTTGCCTGATTTGAGACCACGTTTGTTGGAGGTCAATCAGTTGGTGGTTACCCCATGATAGGTTACGCCAAGGCATATTGTCCCTTGGGAGGCCATACGATGTGAGGCATTCATAGTTTCACAGATGTAGTAGTCTTGATCAAAGAAATCAACAGTCTGTCTTGTTCGCTGTGGTCGGCACTAAAACTACTCCTCATCTTCAACCTCCACCCGCTTCTGCCAGTTGTACAGTCGGGGGTCGAATCCGAAATCTTCCTCTTTGTTACTGTGCCGCCTAAGCACTTCCTCCAGCTTCTTGATCTTCTCTTGGTACCACTGAGCCCACTCGTCTTGATCAAGGAAATCAACAGTCTGGCTTGTTCGCTGTGGTCGGCACCAAACCACACTCCTCATCTCTAACCTCCACCCGCTTCCCCCAGTCGTACAGCCGAGGGTCAAATCCGAAATCTGCCTCCCATAAAAGGTTGCTACTGCGGTGCCTGAGTAGTTCTTCCGGCTTCTCGATCTTCTCCTGGTACCGACTAGCCCACTCATCAACCATGGTATCGAATCTGGAGGGTTCCCAGGACCTCATTACGCTGACCGATACCGGGAGGGCCCGATCTATGCAGATGTGGTACATAGTCCAGGCCATACTGAAGTCGACAAGCTTTCCCCCGAGGTAATTCCCCTGATTAAAAACCCTCACAAGGATACCCAGTTTGTGCAGCTCTTCGAGATCAGCATACATCTGCGGCACTTGAGGCGCAGTCCATGGCACAGATGACTCGACGTAGTCTTTCACGATAGCCCTCAGCGGCTCGCTTCGGTGAGCTTCCATCCGCTTGAAGAGCCCACTGCGGTTCAAAGGCTCGGGGTGGTTTTCCCAGTCCACATACTCGTCCAGGACATCTGTGATGTGTTTCTCCTGGTCTCTTGTCAGGAGCACGTAGCCATGAGCTCGGACGGCAAGCTCCTCGCGGTGTTCCTCCTTGAGTCGTCCATAGACCCGGCACTCGCAGTTGAAAGGGTCCAAGTAGTCTATCCAGTCCTGCGGAGTAGGGTCAGGCGGTCCGAAGGGATCAAAGCTTTGCGGTACGACCCAATGTCCATGAATTGTTTTCAGGCGCTCCCAGCTCTGAAAGGCAAACTAAAAGCCAATGATCGACATTAGAAATGGTCATTGGGCCCATCCATCAAGCCAGGCAGGGGATTCAGGAGAAGGTGAGGGAGGGAGGGAATTGTCCTGTAGAGGACTGCCTGACGAGTCGTCCAGATGTGGAGATGTGGGATTACACTTACAACCTTCAGAGCGAAGACTTTGCCATCAATACGGACTTTCCAAACTTTGGAGTCCATATCCTCACCATTGCCGATGAACTCAATGAACTCGATGTCGGCAGTAGCAGTGCCTCGGAATGGTTCGAGCTTCGGACCAGGAATTCTGGGAAGACGGAGTCCCTCAGTTCGCATCTCGTCTGGATTGGACATATTGTTTGGACTTGGCAACGTTTGGAGAGGCGGCAGATGATGCAAAGATGCCCGATACTGATACGGGAGCTGGATATGTGAAAATGCAATAGAAGAAAGTGTACGACGGTAACAGAAGTTTGTCCATCCAAGATGGGAACTGTGTTTGGACTTGTCGAGAGCGGCTTCAGGGAGAAATGTCAGGCGGTGACTCTGCTAGGGTCGTCGACTTGAATTAGAAGGAGAAAGAGCGAAGGCCACAGATCACTCACTGCTGGTGCTAGAAGTAACGACCCGGTCTTAAGCAGCCGGCCTAGGCAGTCGCCAGGCGGCTCATGCTTCAGCATTGACCAACACCACGCGGCGAGGAGTGCCGCATGAGAGTGGAGGTAAACTCATCTACGGAGCCCCAACAGATCACAGCAGCATGGTCGGCTAAGTTTTTCCAAGTGTGCATCTCTGTATTCTTATGTAAATAACTTGACCAGCGAGGTATAAAACTTATGGAATATGGCTCGTGTACAACTAACTCAAAAATTGCCCATCAAACCGTGTAGCCTGGATGTGGATCAATTCCGAGATGTAAAGCTGTCGTTTCTCGCTTGGTCAGACCTCGCACGCATGGACTCGTCTCGGCCAGAGATGGAATGAAGGTAGTGCTTGAATGCCCCAGTCATCTCGCACACCTTGGCAAAGTCCTCCTCCTCCAAACAGGCCTTCTCGTCTCTCTGGTCGTCCGGTGTATGGGCGAATCGATACTCGGCGAAGGCTACCGCAGTTTGAAACGCTGGGGAGACGTCAGCAAGTTAGACTTATGAGAACAAGATCGAGAGACGAAGATGAAGAAGTGTGGTTTGCTGGTGGCAAGCGGTAAGTGGCGTACCATTCCTGATCTCCCTTCCATTCCAAGGGATCTTGGTCACTTCCTCGTCCTCCAACACGTATCTTCTCGCTTTCCTGGAGATGGTTATGTATTTCCCCCTCTCCGCTTGGAGTTTGTTGAAGAACTGTGTCCATATCTTTGCACGGTCCTTGTCAGAGAGGTTCTCATAACGAATGACCACATGGACACGGGAAACGAAAGCATCGTCGAAGTGGCCGACCCTGTTTGTTGTCAAGAACAAAATGCCTCTGTAGTACTCCATCGTTCGGAGAAAGACTGTCATCATGTTAGCTTTGTGCTCTTATTTGGACAGAAAAGTGCTGCTTGCTAGAGACGAGACTGTTTCTCGAGAGGTCGGATGTTGCTCTCTTCTCAAGGTAGATGTCAGCCTCGTCAATGAGCATGACTGCACCCCAGATTTCAGCTAGTCGAAACCATTTTGACAGCTTCTCTTCGGCAGTTTTCTCAACGGTGCCAATGTCTCCACAAGTTAGAGACAGCAATGGGCGTCCGGCTGACTCTGCGATGCATTCTGAGAGAAGCTTGTCAGTACCCGACAGAAAAGGACATTCCCAGAAGAGTTCAACTTGCCAGCAGTCTGCCGGATAATGTTAGTCGAGGCGTTCTGGATTAAGCATTCCTTATAAAACCTGGTACAGTGTCAAGCGTGAACTTACGAGTGTTTTACCAACTCCGGGACTTCCGTGCAGTAAGAATATCTGGCCTTCTCCCTTATTTTGAACGAAGTCAGCTGTCCATGGCGCAGGTATCTTTCCATTGATTGCATCATTGTCCGAGAAGCGATACACAAGAGACTTGATAATCATCTTTCTCTCATCAGGCATAACGATACTATCGATGGCCGTCGTATCAAACTGGATGTCCGAACAGCACTCAACGTCCAGAACGTCTGATAATCCGACGTTAGCTTTTCAAACTTGTACTCTTAGTCAGGTGTTGCGACGGGATTTGCATAGGCGAATTCGCATTGTAGATACTGACCCCATCGTCTTGGCTTTAGAACGAATCCGATGATGTCGGCAGGACAAAGCAGGTAGCGATGTCGGCTTATCTCGCCAGTGATTGCGTCAACCAAAACCAAAGATTCTGTGTCTCTTGGGTCGATGTTGTCATATGCTGCCCATGGGCCTTCAGTTCTGGATCTCAACGGAGAGGCTTCAAACCTGCTTCTGGCGTCCGACACAGGTGTAAAAGGACCAGGTGGCGGAGGAGGCGGCGGGGGAGGTATAGAACCTGGTTGCCGGGGGGTTTTATCGGTATCATCCTGCATTGCCCCAACAAGTGGACGGCGAATGACTGCATCTCCATGGTGTAGCCCGGCGCCATAAATTCCGTGATTGTAATACGTATGAGTGTCTAGAACAGCGCGGCCTTCGTACTGTTGGATCATGGATTAGTTGGTAGTCGAATGAAAGATTTATGAGTGGCTCGTACCCAATAGGTTACCTCCCCGAGGGAGTCGCCACGATACTCCACTTGTCGAGGGCCTGAAATAAATTTGAAATACTTCTCCCCGCGAGCCTCGAGCCTTTGGCGAAGAATGCCTCCGTCATAAGCATTGTAAAACTCGCCGGGGATAACTTCAAGATCAATCAACCTCTTTTCTCCCTCAAAGGTGCTGATGTAACGGGTGAGTTTGTGTCGACCTAAGACCTTCCCATCATATTGCAAATGCCACAGATGAACCCTGTATGAAGTGAATTCCTTGCGAAAACTGAAGATTGGGAAGAATTCGAAAAATTTGATGACGCATGCGGCCAGCCTTCCGTGGATCTTGGTGTATACAGTCGTTCCAGGTTTCAGAAGCAACCAGAGCATGCCAAAAGTAGCCAAGGCGGGTGATTGCTCGTGTCGTTTCTTCTCCTCGAGGACAGCAGCCAAGTTCTGGGACTCGATCGCGTTCCTCAACACAGTCAGATGATTATAACTTATTTCATCGCACGGCTTGAATCCTGGCTTTTGTTTCCCCAAGTCAATATCCCCACTGCTTTCGTCGTAATCCTTTGCACCCTTGAACGTCCTCTGGTAGGCTTTTATGGCGTCCCAGTGGTGGTAGAACAGACAGTAGGGTATGCCCATGAACAAAAGGTCTCGAGACAGTACGGACTCAGTCGAATCAGGCAGGATTTGTCGCAAGGCCTGCTTGATGTGGTCAGATCTTATATCGACTTGCATATAGTCTATTTCCATTGTGTAGTTAGGATTTGTGAGCAAGCCGGAAGCAAAGTTTTCGGGTTGGCCAGGCGCCATATACTTTCGATACTCGGGTGACATGCTCGTTGCCACGATCGTGATCGTCTCCACCGGAGGGTCAGTTTGACGGGACATCTTCGCGCGCTCAGTCTCAAGGTCCAGGATCTCGTGCCATGGACGGCGTGTGATGATTCCTCCAGCGGTATCCACGAATTCTGTGAAAAACATGGGTTCTGATTCTGGAGAAGCTTCACTGTCATTGTCACTTTGGCTATCATCATTGGCTTCCTTCTGGGACGCCTCTTCGATTGTCCCCACTGATTCCCCTTGGGGGCCTGAAACTCCTGTCTCCGGGGGATGCTTCAGGTCCTGTTTGCAGAGAGGGCAGGTCTCAAGCCCAAATTCGATCAGTTTGGCATGATTCCGTCCTCTCACGGGACACCAAAGAGAAGCTACATGACGTCCTTTTGGCTGAGTTGGTCCAGTATTCGTGCCCTCATGGGACTCAGGAGGGCCTTCACTGATTAGGGATTGTGTAATCTGTTCAAGTCTTGGGGTGGTCGGAGCCTCTGGTTCTGTCTGGTCCGCCGTCTGGTGTCGCTGATTGGGAGTCTCGTGCTGAGCCTGGTCCAGCGCTTCTTCAGCTCCGGATTTGTTTTCGATCTCGGCGTCTGCCATAGACGCTGATTCCGACATTGCCCTCGAGTGTATCTAAACGAAGTCAAGAACTTGTTTTCAATAGGTTTTCAAAGCATGGAATGAGAGCGTATATGCCTGTAGTCCGGTCGTAGAAAATGCTCAGAAGGTTGAAAAAGAACTGAATACTAATTGCCGTGGTAACGAGTTACGAATCGTATCACCTTGTGCGACATGGAGATGACATGGCTGCCACATTCGAGCCAATGAAAGAATCACATTTCCATCAGCTCTGCAAACCCCGCTTCCTCCTCGCAGAGCCGCATGTCCAACCATATGGTTGATCCAATCTCTTCTGGCTTCGACTTATCTGCACAATGATAGTGACCGCAGCAATTGGCAAGAAGACATTGAGGCTGATGAGCACAGCTGTAATATTACAGCACAGATACGTCGGGAATCATGGCTGAAAGAAATGGACTGAAACAAGATGCTTTTCGCCTTGTCAGACATCACAGTTTGCAGGTAGCTGAAGATCTCCCTAGCAACGAAGTCGCTCAGGCTCTTGGCGACTTCGAGACTCATGAGCGAGCAGCCGAGTCACAGGACCCAGTACGCGAGTGGCAGCGGTGGCTGAATTTTGATGAGCTTGACACGTGAGTTATCGCATCCACATCTTTATCTAGGTACCTAGGTACCTTCTATTATCTGGCTGCATCTGACTCACTTCGGCAGAAATGATGATATTGCTTTACTCCAGAAGGAGTGCAAGGAGCTTGTCCAAATATGGCTTAAGCTGCAAAGAAAGCACCCAGAATGTGACGAGCTGTTACCCAACAGCCGTAAACCCCCAAGCGTTGCGAGACTGCAAGAGGTTGTCAGATCAACTTTGGACAGCCGGGAAGCTCAACAACAGAACGGCTTTGGCAGGGCGAAGCAGCAATTTGCCAGTTTCTGTGACACCCTCACGGCCTATTCGTCTCTATTCTCTCTCATTCCACAAGGAAGTCTATACACGTCACTGTTTGTAGGCGTAATCTCATCGCTAGTGAAGGTGAGACTCGTCGCTTGTGCTTAGGAGACCTGCTTTATTTTGACTGACAGCAAAAGGCCTCCGCCCGTCATGATCAGAACGGCGAAGGCTTCTCGCGAGCATTGGCCGAGATCAGCGCAGACATGAACTTCAGCCAGAGACAAGGGTCTATCTACCCAACAAATCGCATGAAGCAGCTCGTCATCCTTCTATACGTCCGATATTCCAAATTCTTGTGCCATGCGATGAGTTGGTATCACTCAAGATGGGGCCGATTCAAAGCAGCTATGGATCAAAACTACTACAGCCGAGAAGTCCGAGAGAAAGTCGACAGGATCAAAGACGTGGTTAAAGACATCGAAAGAGAGGCGTCACTGGAGACTCAAGGGATCCTGAGCCAGACCCACGAGAAAGTCACATATCTAGAGCACATCATAGCGGACATCCGAAGACAGAACCAAATTGCTGACAAGAATCGCGACCTCTCATATCTAGATTTAAATCAAAAGCTAGACCGTATTCGGCTTGCCATAGGAGAGATGGGGCAGAATCTGGCCACATCGACTGTCACTCGACAGCTTTACACTTCCCAGTTGGTCATAGCACAGGGATCGGCTTCGGGTAGGTCATTACCCCGATAATACGCAGGAATGATAGAGAATAACAAATTAGAAGATATGATGAGAGCTGAGGAAGACAGCACAGAGACTCATCCAACAGGTTTGCGTCCGCCCCCCCCCACCAACCTCCCTCCCCTTTGACAGCAGCTACAGCGTAAATCTAACCGATCTGGGGGCGCAGTCATCAACCACACAAGGCAAGAGATAGAAGAGGCGTCTCGCCCTCTGCTGAAGTTCATGGGCACGCACACCCATAACTCCAACGCCACTGCTGCCATGTTATCGAGTAATGACCCTCCCTACACGTCTGCTGGTGCACGACGAGTCACCGGACAAATAGTCACCCGCCTCCAGACATGGATATCAGAGCCGAAGTCTCAAATACTGTGCATAATCAGCCCCCCGTTCTCTGAAGACAGGCACGAGGCCACGATCGCTGCCCAGCACATCGTATCAGTCGTACAAAACGCAGATGTACCACACCTGGCTGTCTCAGTGCGCCGTCTGGAACCTGGACTTGAAGTCCTTAATACCACAAACCAACACTTGGAGACCGCTCGCGTGGTCATCCTCCTCTACTCGTTAATACGGCAGCTCACTCTTTTAGTCCCCAAGGCAGTCGAAGAAGCCAGCAACATCACATCCCTGCTGGAATCACTAGACGGCACCGCGCAGAGCATACCATCGGCCCTGCAGGCCTTTCAGGCGCTCCTCGGACACGCCCCGAGCCTGCTCGTCTGCGTCATCGACGGGCTCCAGCTGCTGGACCACCCGGACTTGGAGCAGTATGTGAACGACATACTAAGCATCCTGCGGACGGGGAACGACGGGAGGGTGCTGAAGGTGCTGCTGACGAGCGAGGGGTTCTTCTCCAGCGGCGCGAATCTGACCGTGGACGAGCGGCTGGACTGCCTGCACTCGCCCAGAAGGGGGCCGGGAGGCGGCCGGCCGGGGGCCCGCAACCTGAGTGATGTCTCAATATCCTTCTGATTGTTCTACTGGGACGGTATGATACATTCGTGCTGTGTTATTTGGTTTTACTATCTCCAGTTTCCAGCCGTTGTGACATGATAGCCTCATACTAACTAAATCAAAGAAAGCCTAAGGTGCTGGTCAATAAAGTCTATTGCAGAGGAAGACATGCCACTAAGAGTACGAAACATTCTATCAACTTCTCACGCCATGCTAGACCGCAAAATCAATATCTCTTTCCATCTAACATATGCCTCTTCTTTTCGCAATCCCCGGCCCCTACGCCGTCTCCTTGATACCTTTTCATATTCACTCCACTTCCTCCCCAACCTCACCGGTGCTCTCCGCCCCGCGCTCTGTAACCGCGTCGGGCTCGCGCTTTTCGATGCTGATGTTTGCCTTGTGCTGTGTGGCAGCGGGGTCGCGCTCCTCGAGGACGGTGGGGGTGGACTCCGCTTCGTGTGTGGCATTGGCCCTGTGCTGGATTGTCTTGGTGTTTTTGTCTTGGACGGTCGGGTTGGGCTTGTTGTTCACCGAATCGGTGGTGTCCTTTGCGGCTGCGATGGCCGCGAGGACGGAGAAGAGGAAGAAGCTTGCCTTCATTTTGGTTGTTCTGTTTTTCTTTTCTTTTGCGGTCGAGACAGGTGATAGAAGCAACGGTGATTAGTGGGTGTGGAAAGAAAGAGTCTGTTATCGTTGTAGTGATGATGTATCAACTGACTGACCTTTCGCTGATACCGAGACCTTGGTCGTCATTTATACTTCTGAGAGAACGCTCGACGTCATGAGACGCGCGCTGATTGTCTAAGGCTGAACGCGCGCTTCGATGTCTCGTACCGGTCTGATATGTCTGACTATGACGCTCTGGTCCGTTCGATGGGTAAGCATTGAATTTATGTGCTATCTTGGATGGCTTGGCATGGGGCTAGACCACCTGCGTCGATGAAACCAGTCGCAGCTTCAAACAGGCGCCCTTTGTCTAGTTGCAGCCTTCCGCGCGGGTGATGGTTGGTCTAGCCTCTTTCTAGAGGGCTGTAAGGCGTATTACCAAAGCCGAGGACGCCAACATTTGAACCTTGTTCTCCCGAGGTGGAGTCGTTTTGTGCTTTGAGGTAGTTGATCTTAACGAAACCATTTTCTTCACATACAGTGAACGAACTATGTGACCTAGATATACATGAACTGGTTCATCGCTATTACTGGTTTCAGCTATGGTTGAACAATGATTCTATCACAACTCCAGCGCACGTAGCCGGACGAAACAACCCCACGGATATAATCGCCTTAGCGGACTCCATTCCTCAAGTTACTTTATTCCGTATGAATTGATGCCTCTGTATACAGTACACGCGCACATACATAACCACGAGTCCGCAGCCGCACCAATCTCCTGGTCCGTGCTCAGTCGCCAAATGCGAGCGGCCAAATAGGCCAGACTCAGTTTGAAGATGGCGTGAAACATAGAAGTTCTAGACCCTCTCGGCATGAACTCGCAACCGAAGTCCTCGAATAGGCGTTCCAAGCGGACCTAGATCTATAGATAGCGTGTGTGGTGGTTTTAAGAGGTTGCTGCGTTCCGAGGAAAGGATGTATCTTGGAGGCTAATTGCTGCCCATTCTCTTCGACCGGCTTCGGTCTGATATTCGGGTGGGATGTCGCTCTGGCTCGACATGGTGATTTCTACCCTGTTTGTGATTTGCCCGCAATTGAGGAGTCCAATTTTATAGGGGAATTTGGTAAACAATGTTTACCATCTCATGAACGTTGCTATGGTATTCAGGGAAAGAGTTCAGGGTATCTTTCGAGCCTCGAGTAGTATCGACCACGGGCCTCCATCCAAGCTAAGTAAGTAAGCCAGTCAAGCTCGCTGGCCTCACTCCAGACGTCTCTCATTCTACCGTCGCCTAGCTCTTCTGTATGCAGATTTCTCTCCCAAGCATCCCGATAGACACCGGTCCAGGATATAGGCTCTTCGGGATCGATACGGTTGGTGTTCTCAGTGCCTGGTGTGATAGGCAGAGGGCATTGGAGACTATCTCTTTCCGAGGGTGGAGCAACCAAGAACCTTACCAGACTTGTCTTTTGCTCTCCTGTCAGCTCGCAAATCCTATAGGTAACCTCGTCCCGGTCAGGATGGACGAATACGGCATCTGACGCTGGTCCCGTCTTCCGATCAAACACGATGACACCGCCAAGGATCCGCGACTCTGCCCAGTACCCGACCATATCAGCAGCGCCATCAGGGTATTGCTCGTGATCGAAGTAGTAAGTATGGTAAAATGTGTTGGAGGTGGTCCGTCAGGATATCGTCTCCACCACCAATCCCAGTCCTCATTCTTAGGAGGCACCCATGTCTCAATGCCATCGTCATGGTGACCCTTGTTATCCAGCTTGTATAGGTACTTGGCAACTTCATGGACTCCGACGGCTATAAGTTCAATCAAGCGCGCATTAAAAGAGTCTGATCCGGGTGGCTGCTCCTGGAGAGCGCGGAGGAGCTGCGTAACGAGTAAGATCAGCAAATTCCTATTTTAATGTGGCTGCAGATATCCCTACCGAAGTATCGAATTCCAAATTCTCAATTTTGAACGTTCTCAGAATCTCTTCTGTCTTCTCAAAGGCGCCCGGGCATAGCGATTCATGGGTGAATAAGGGATGATCTGGCTCTAACTCCAACCCTCGATGCGTATCTTCAAGGACAGATGGAAGCGGGAGCCCATCCACAATTTGTGCCAAAGTGCTCTGCGCGATCTCGGTGGACAAGGTGTTGCGTAATGCTCGACCTACCGATTCGTGACACTCGCAGTCGAGAATATCAATGGACGATTTGTCGGATTTGATTCCGGAGTCCGCCACTCCAGACTGCGATCGCTTCTTGGATGAGCGCCTTTAGAATCCAATTGTGACGGGATGGTGGCTGGTGCTTGCCGAGTTAGACGGGAAGCTCTGAAAAAGATGAGAAACTTGACCGCACAACAGCTTTGATTTAAATTTGAATCGCCTTACTTATATAATCAGGAAAGTGACCACTTTCAACGGCAGTTGGTTGTGCGGCTCAGGTGCTGTGTCACTAATTCCGGATTTTCCAGATCGTATCACTTGCAACCAACATGCAGCTGAATGCGGGGTCTTGCTAAGCCATAGGCTTCGACCAAGAAACCTGTCCTGGCTGATCAAAATGTGGAAACAATTGCCAAATTTAGGGCCGTAGACATCCCGTGCCGCTGCCATCACCACCATCGCCCACAACAAGCTTTGTGCATTGTTCCGTATGCCTCGGAATACTTGAACTGCACCTCCTCACCCGGGTCACGCTTTTCCTTGCTCCTGAATAGTCTCATGTCCATGTGTTTTGATCACTTCCTCGTCCTCACCCGCCGCATACATCGTCTATTACCGGTATACCAGACCTATGATTTAAGGATATGGAAAAAGATTGTTATGGTTTAAGCGTTGTGATTCCCCCAACAATTGCGGTACGCACAATGACGCGCGGTTGGATTGCCAAGAATGGGAAAGCAACCTACACTAGGTCTGCACATGTCCATGACCCCCAGTCATCAAGCGAGTTTCCCCACAACGATTCTGCGGAGACCGACCATATTGCTAATTATCACCGAGTTCACAAGACCAACGGTGGAGGTCAGCGCCCAAATAGTATTGGTCTGGTTCCCAGGATGATTCAAGGGAAGGGCATCGAATGATGATATGGGAGGGTAATATCGAATGATGATACAACCATGACTTGGCTGCTTCCTCTTGACAGGAAGTTGCCGTGGTCTTTTTAACCCCAGTGCTCTCTCATCTTGTGCTATCCTGTCTGCAGTAGAAAGCCATAATCATGATCCGGATCAGCTTCGTATTGGCCACCTTGGCCGTCCAGGCCAGCGGCTTGGTGGCTGCTTTGGACACTCTGAGGGTCAATACCACGGTAGGAGAGGTGTACGGCATAGTGAACGGGTCGACTCCCGGCGTCGCGCAGTTCATGGGAATCCCCTTTGCCGAGCCTCCTCTGGGTTCTCTACGCTTCCTCGCTCCCCGGCCCAAGAGCCGCGAGAATGAGACCATCGACGCGACCTACACGCGGCCCAACTGCCCGCAGTATCCCATCAACAAACAAACCCAGCCCAATATTTACACCTACGATGCGATGTGGCTTCAGCCCGAAGGGCCAACCTCGGAAGGTTGCCTGACCCTCAACGTCTACACGCCCTACAAGGCGTTGGCGGCGAGCAATAGCACTGATCCGTTCCCGGTGCTGGTCTGGATCTTTGGAGGCGGCTTCAACTCCGGCGGCCTAGAGGAGCTTGTCTTCGATCCATCCAACTGGGTCCAGAGGACAGAGGAACACCTCGTGGTCATGATCAAGTACGAAATCATACCAAACCATTACATGTCTCACAATAGAAAACCATGTTCTCATTCTGAATCTCTAACCAGTTACCGTGCCAACATCTTCGGCTTCCCCAACTCCATCCACCAGGGGCAGCAGGGCACAGACCTCAACATGGGCCTCCTCGACCAGCGGCTGTCCGTCGAGTGGGTGCGCGACAACATCGCCTCCTTCGGCGGCGACCCGTCCCGCATCGTCATCTGGGGCCAGAGCTCGGGGAGCGCCAGCACAGGCTTCTACAACTACGCCTACCCGAAGGACCCCATCGTCGCCGGCCTGATACAGCACAGCGGCAGCGTCTTCGCGGCGGGAGTCAGCGTCGACGACGAGAACAGGAACTTCACCTTCGTGGCCGAGAACCTGGGCTGTGCGGGCTTGACTGCCGCGGACGAGTTCGCTTGCATGCAGCACAACGTGTCGGCGGAGGCCATTATCAAGTTCTATGGGGATTACTATAACATGAACCATTCCGACTATCAACTCAAGTGGACGACCATCACAGACAACGTGACTAAGTGGGATGACTACACGGCCAGAGCCGAAGCTGGGAACTATACAATGGTAGTAAGTCTGGTTCACCCTCTCAGCCCAGAGTCATCCGTCAAGAAGAAGAAGATAGGACCACGGTGCTGACCCAAAGGACTGGCCTCCAGCCCGCGATCGCCGGAAGCAATGGCAACGAAGACGCCTCTCTCATCACCTGGCCAGGGGTCGATGGTCCGAACCTGACGGAGATTCGCGAGAAGGTTCGGACGGGCCGGACGTGCCCAGTAACGTACCTGTCCAAGCGCGTTATGTCCATCAATAACTCACCTATGCCCGAGTATCACAATCCCAGCCGCTGTGGCCAGCAAACCTGACGCTTCCCTACAGTCTCCGCTACAACACGGACTCGCGCACGTTCAGATACTGGAACGACGCCAGCTTCCCCAACATCTCGCCACGCTGGTGGGAGGGCGCCTACCACACGTCCGAGCTGCCCCTGCTCTTCGGCACCTTCTCCAAGTACGTCGTCGGCCCGCCCACGGCCTTCGAGTACGAGGTCTCGGAGCAGTGGCAGGACTTTTACCTCGCCCTCTTGAAGGACCCGTCGGGCCAGGGCCTGATCGAAATGGGCTGGCCGGCGTGGAACCCGAATGGTACCGAGGCGGCCATGGTGTTTGGCGAGGGCGGGGAGGTGACCCAGCTCGGGAACGCTACGTGGTTTGAGACGCAGTGCGAAGGTGTCACTATTACTACTGGCACCAATGTGACCATGTAAAATAACGCAGTTATTCCATGATTGGCTTGGTAAGGTCTATGCTCGCTACCTACCTGTCCATCTTGAATTCGTGGGCGTCGTAATGCGAGCAGGAGACAGAAAAGAGGAGAATACTACATCTCTTACTCATTATTGTCGGAATCTGTGTTAATCCTGAATGACAAGCAACATAGATTTGTCAATTGCGCGTTGAAGAGATGACATATGGAGATAATAGTAGTACGTCCGGCGCTTCTGTTCTAAAACCTCAAAATTGGTTGAACAGAGCCAGGAATATTGAAAACATTCTTACTATAATTTCGCATGCACTGATATATTCTGTTGAGTTGATCGTCTGTATTTCAAATGAGTTTATTTTATCAGGACGGTACGATGCATTTGTGAGCTTTGGCCGTAATTCTCTTTAGTGTTTCTTCGTTGTGATAGCCCTGATGGGAGGCTGCTGATGCAAGAGCAGAGCCTGGTGCAGACCTCTGCAACGTGGCAGCAGATTCTGTATCATGTACCCCATATCAAAATACCATGCATGGCGAAACGAACGTACATATTGATGAATATAACAACTAGAATCCCTGAAAGAAGAAAGGATAAAGTCACAAGATCATTCATTATACATTGCCTTACGAAAACACCAGTCAAGCCCTTCCACCAAGGGGATACGTAGATGTCAGCCACTTGCAATCCAACCAAAACTCCACGGTTTTACCGCTGTTCTTCAACCCACCATTCTCTTTCGCTGTGGCATAAAAGTCAAGTATCGTCCCGGGGAAAACATACCCTTGTCCTCGTTGGACGAGGAACCACGCTAACAGTATACCGATGTAGTGCTTGCGTTCCCGGGCCGCCCGCTCGTGCCTTTTCCCTTCCATCCGTTCCCGCATATGCGCCGCCAGTAATCTACACATGGCCAAGCAACGACAAGCACGTTCATACCCGGCATGCCGGTCCCTTCCCACTCAAAGTCCTACAGGGAAAGAGCAGCGACAATAGCGATGAACTACAGTCACGCAGTTTGAAATGGTCCAGGAGGGGATACGGGGGCACGAGACCCGGTTCGGCTGCGGGAATTCTTTTGGTTCCCACGGGGCCGACACCGGGTTCCACGCCCGGGCTTTGCTCCGGTCCTCTGCGGCTCTACGGTCTTGTCCGCGGACCACTTAGCGACTATATCGTTCATTGATAGCGGTTCCTTATTGTCCCACGCGGAATTCAGTGTCTCCACACAAGTAGATGTGCAGTATGTCTGTTGGTGCACAACATGATGGTGATGCACGAGACCCAACATGTATCACAAAATCAAATTGGACATGCCCTATATGTCTGTGTATGCACTACGGCCAGGCCCATTCCCTTGACACGATTGCGCAGTACGAATGAAGATGATTATGGTCTGAGTATTGAGTCAAATCCATGGATGAAGCCGGCTGCAGCCTTTGAGCCCATCCGGGGCACGCGTCGTGTGCCAACGACGGCTACAACTGCGCGTGCATCCCGCCCTCCCTAACGCCTTTTCCTTTTGTAGCTTGACGTAGATGAACCGCCAAACAGATGCAGCACCGCCGTAGAAGCAGGTCAAAATACACTTATTCCCCCCTCCCAAATCTGACGTCAAATCCCTTGAGTACACCCATGATGCTAGCCGCCTCGACCTCGATCGGCGTCCTCGAGCTGCCACCCGCCTTTCCACCACTGCAGCCGCCGACCTCAGGCTCCCGAGGCCGCGCGGGAGCCGCCCTCAGCATCGGTAGCCATGCCCCAATGTCATCGGCCGCCTCGCTGAAATTCCGGTGGCTGGCCAGCGTCTTGTACGCATCCGCGCATGACAGCTTCACGCTTGCGTTGCCTGTGCCCTGCTTTTTGTCCTTGCAACATCCGCCACCAGGTCCACCACCGCCACAGCAGCCCCCACTGGACTCTCCATTCTTACTTTTGAAGCTTGCCGCTAGGGACCTGCAAAAAAGACCCGACTTAGGGTCCGCGATGCACTGGGCACATGTGCCCGGGCCGCCCGGGCCACAGCCACCGGTCGAAGGCTTCGTGTTGGTGTCAGTATTGCTAACCTTGTTCCGTGATGACAGCCCCTTGAGACTGGGCAGCTTAACCGAACCGTCGGGCAGGATCTCGTAGCCGTTAGCATCGCCTTCAGATGGTGGAGGCGTGCGGGCTTGCTGGACGGGGAACAAGGCTGACGATGTAATGGGCGGCAGGGTGATTGACTCGGTTGCTGGAGGCTGCAGAGCAAGAGCAGAGTTTTTCGCCGCCTCCGCACAGACGCAGTATGTGCCGTCCTCGCAGAAACCGCAGCGGTCCTCCGGAGCGGGCGAGTCGGCGGCCTGGGTATCAATCGGGGCCAGGGAATACGGGCTTGGTGCGTTGCTGTAGGGCGTCCCGATGGCGGTAATTGCAGCCGCAGTAGGCTGTGGTGAGGCTGCGGTGGTGTTGGTTGGAGAGGCACGCTTGGCCTGGCGCGAGAACATGGCGGTAAAATCAGTCTCAGTGGCCGCGTGTGACAGAGACGGACGCGCACGCTTCTCGTCTGGCGCCGTGGAACTTGGGGAAATGGACCGGATGGTCCGCTTGGCCGTGCGGCTTGGCGTCGGCTGGTGATTAGATACCGAGTTGGCCCTGCTCCTGACATCTGGGTAGGCGTTGTCGGCCGCTGTCCCGTTGAGGACTTCCTCAAGGCAGTGGCACCGCGAGCCGAGGGTGCAGTTGCCGCAACCAACGGGCATGCTGGCCATGGCCTCATCCGCACACGCACAGCGCCCACCACTATCACACGAGCCACATGTGGTCGGTGCGTGCTCGATATCATCTGGGGGACTGATGATCTGTGAGATGGAGAATGAGTTGGTGGTAGATGGCCTGTGAGGTTGGGCTGTGGCTGCAGGCGTGGATTTGGCGGTCAGGCCACCAGACGTGCTAGCCCTGCCGAGCTGAGAGAGACGGGACGGCGCCGACGGGCGGTGGTGATATCGCAAGGGCTGTGGTGCATAAGGGCCCTGCGACTCGGACACAGACGAGATCGACGGCAGGCTCTGGCGGGCGGGGTGGTGGTGATTCTGGGCCTGGTGGTGCTGGGTGGCCTCATGCAGCCTCCTGGTGAGGACCTCGACCTCCTTTGCCCGCTCGACACGCTCCTTGTCGAGCATGTTCTCCAGCACCTCACAACGTGACTGCAATGCCTGCAAGTCCATCTCCAGG
Source organism: Diaporthe vaccinii (assembly GCA_039880775.1). NCBI lineage: Eukaryota > Fungi > Ascomycota > Sordariomycetes > Diaporthales > Diaporthaceae > Diaporthe > Diaporthe vaccinii. The sequence continues at coordinate 4,250,295 of JBCEDN010000001.1, forward strand.
CGGTGGACTTTCTCCTGCAGCGCGGCCTGGGCGGCCTCGTGCTCCTCCCTCTCGGCTTCCAACTGCTCCTCGAGCTCGCCGACTCGGGCGGCCCTCCTCTCCCTGAAGGCCCTCTGGGCAGCCCTGTTCTGGGCCTTGCGCTTTGTGGGCGGGGTGTCAGTAGCGGGCTTCCTGCCGGGCTTTGGCCTGGGCGGGATGACCCATTCTTTGGTGGTCATTGAGATCGGGGCCTTTGCCACGGGAGGGCCCGGCATCGGCGAGATGACCGATGCCATGGACATCTTGTTGACCGGGGCGGCGGCAGCCGGAGATGCGGGAAGAGACTTCCTGGGCTGTACAGGCTGGATGGGGGGCCTGGCGGATGTCGGAGTTGATGAAGGAGTGAAGTGTTGATGATGATGAGAGGCGGTGGATGCGGATGCGGACGTGGTTTTGGCGGGTTGTGTCGGGTATGAGGGAGAATTACGGTTGGTTGTGGCCAGTGGGCTGGGCGCTGCTGAGGTGGGGGTGGGGGTGGATGCGGCGCTAGACATCGGATTCGTCGGTGACGTTGAGCCACCAGCAGAACTTGAGCGTGCAGCAGCTGATGCATCTGGCGCTGGGCCGATTTTCAGGGGAGCGAGGCCGACCGGAGGGGCCTTTGTCGACATGACGGCTGCCATTCTTTCTGCTGTTACTTTCCCTCACAAGTGTTCCTGTTTGTGCCTTTGCTTCTTTTTCTGCGTGTGCCTTTCTCCTGCCTTGCCTTTTCTTGTTGGGGATAATAGCTTATCAGATCGATCGTCGGACGGTGAGTGGAATGCTCATGTAACGGTCGGCCGGGTTTATTGGTGCAACGCTCCCAATCCGGTGGGCTACCGTTTCATTGGACGGTTGTGGTGCCAGGGCAGACAGCAGCAGCAGAATCGGCCTGAGAGCAACAATGAATCGACCATTGACGATGCAATTGATGTTGTACGTTTTTCTGTTCAGCTGAGAAGTGATTATCGAAAGCCAGTTAGTCTGCTGCATTGATTGCACCGCCAAAGCAAAAATGTGCGTTAGATTGCGACGAGAAGGTCTAACCTCGGAAGAACAAACGTGGCAGGATGGCGGTTCTTAGTCGTATCTCCGAAGACGATCGTGCGCGGGTCAGGTCAATTCTGGGTTTGCGTGCGAGTCCTGGGCGTGGCTTGGCTTGGCCTGTTGCGCAAGGGTCAATCCACCGACTCAAGATGCACCCTAACAAGTGATGACAAGGCAGCGAGTCCAATAAGGATGGACAGGTCCCTTGATGACGAATAGCGTTGTCGAGTGGGCTTCTGTGTGCTTGGGGTATGGGATGGATCGATTTATTTTTGACAGCTGAGTGCCGGCAGATTCGGGTCAGTGGAAGAGAGGGAAGGGAGAGATCAATCTGATAAGATTAGGAGGAAAGGGTGGGACGGTCTGGTTCTGACTCGATCAAAGGGACCGGGGGCCAGTAGTGCAGTCCAGGGCAAATTCAAAGCCTCGGGTGTCGTACGATGACGAACGAGTGCGCGATGTACAGCAATAGCAACGATAGGAATAATCCAATGATAGGAATAATGGACTGGTCAAGGCGGGGGAACTGCCTCAAGATGTATTTGTCCAGACTGAAAGCTGAATCCAGGGGACCAGGGGATCTGGGGACCAAATCGGCAGGAAGAAAACTCTTCAGACGGGCTTTCCCTGGGGGAGCAAGCACACGATCAATCTTGGCTCCTGAATCGGTGAGCCAGCCTTCCACTACTCCGTATTGCATCTATCAAGTAGCCTATTACACAGTACCCATGCACCCCACGAGGTAACCACCTCCACGAAAGGTCCTTTTTCCGCCCAGCCGCACAGACAGAGGAGACGGCAGGAACGGAGAGGAGGAGAGGAGGCGAGGAAGGGCCGGTGGACGGCCATGCGGAAGTCAGACAGGCCAGACAAACGGGAGAGAGTGCCTTCAAACGAACAGATGAGGCAAGAGCGACCAAGGACAAAACGCTGGGAACCTGCCCCACCACCCAGCTGATTTGATTGATAAGATTAACCTGCGCAACGCTAGTCCCATAGCGGCCTAGCCTCGCCTGCCAGTTCCCACCATTTTACGCCATCGGACCAGCAGAAAGCTGGGCGATCCCCGTCCGGTCGACGCGCATTGGCCGCTGCCCAACGGGATTGCCTTGGTTGGATGACCATCGGGTCCCCATCTCGTAGGTAAGCGCATTTTGTTCATCTTCTCTCTTGCCTCCGCGTACAACGATAAATGGTCATCGTGTGTGGGCACGCCCCGTGCAGCTGCCGTGCTGCCTTGTGGGTACGGTGCAGCACCGCCTATCCCACATGGGCCATGACGACGCCAACTCCCGACGTCGGCTGCTGATGTTGATCGCGGATAATAATGACTCTCAGGGCATTGATACAAGTGATAGAGGGTGTCAGCCTCGCAGCCCAGCGTTCCCAGGTCCAGCCGGACCTTTCGTCCCAAGAGGTCATCAGTCCCGTCCAAAATCTGGGCTAATGTCACAAAGTAGACCAGACTATTGGCTCTTCCCGCAGAACGCGCTCGCGACGGTTTCGCCCCTTCAACTCCAACGCGACTGCACCGTTGGAATGAATGGACAGCCGACAACGGAGCGGCTCCAGGGGATCCCGTCTCGAACCACTGAGCACACACCTCAGACACTCTGACTGGCTTGTGATCGCTGATTTCTCAGGGTACACAGATACAACAATACATGTGTATGCAGACAGACAAATGGTCCACGCCGCAATTTATGGAAAGTGCATGCGTCCGCGGCGAGGGCGTGGGCGCCACATCCCGTTTGGCCCCAGATCACCGGGATGTCACCTGTTCGCCTCAGCGTCTGAGCCTCCCCAGCAGCCCACCCTGCTGCGAGATTGCACCTCGGCCGTCCGAGCTGCGCGAGCCGCTCGGTGCTTTTGGAATCCACCAGTCGACGACGTTGTGGGCTCACGAGTGAATTGGAAACACATTGGACAGTAGCAGTCTTGAAATGCAGGAATACTTGAAAGTTTATATGAAGAAGCTTCCATTGTCTACGAATGCCGGAAACCATATTAATAGTTCCAATTCTCAGCTCCGTTCCATGTCTTCTTTTACACACGTATTAGGCCGCTGTCCGTCGTCCTGCTCCCATCCCGTCTCGTGTAACTAAAACTAGGTACTTGGGTATGTAGGTATGCAGCCACCCCCAATTACTGCTACCAATTTGCTGCTGTGCGATGGTCAGATCTTGGCGTGGGACTTTGAACTAATACTTGCGTGTCAACTGTTTCTGCTTCCATTCGCTGGCGCCGATAACCGAGAGCCTCTTCACCTAGACACGGGCGCAACATTGAAGGCTCCTTATTCTGTCGAAGAATTTTTAGACTGCTCTATGCCTTGCGGACGAGACCTTGGGGGACAGAAATACGAGCCGGTACCCCCAAATCCCTGGGTCTTATTCACGGGGTGGGACTGGCTAAGGGGCGAAAACTTACCATGCCGTGCTGAAGCCCAGGACCAGCAACTCCTCCGATGCTTGTCGAGGAGATCCACCCACGCTTTTCACATAGCCGATCTGGTTGGATCGATCGCCAGGAGACCGATGTACATGGAGTACCACGGCCCAAACAACTGTTCGAGCGGAGATGTCTCCTGCACCGTTCGCAGTTGGACAGTGCATATATATGCTCTACGGCTTGTAGAGACCCGGCATATCATTAAACAGGGCTAGTCAACATACCCTCTCTCAGGATCAACCCCAGTAGGAGGCCCACCCGTGGGGAAGTCCATACAAGAATAATCTCTAACAATATAACCTCCAATAGGATAACCACCTGTGGGATAATCACCTGTGGGATTACCACCTGTAGGATAACTGCTTATGAGATAAATGCCTGTCCGATTTAGACTTTAGCAGGATGACACCTTGCAGGGTTCTTGCAGGGTAGCCTCGTCCACATTGCACATCGCGGAGAACGTCACAAGCCTTCTTGACCCATTGAACCTGACGTTTTGAGTAAGTTGTGGCTTCAAGGCCGACTCTAACACTGATCCCGCTGCTGGCTAAGTATGATTCAATTCAGATCTCGAAGGGGGAAGAAGTTAATTCTTTTATCGTCACGTCCTATTTCTTTATCTACATTTATTGACTACATGTATTCTTATATTTCCCCCTCTAATCTACACTTAATATTATAGAATTTTCGTGCCTGATATGTTTGCTATCTTTCAAAGAATTCAGGGACAGATTGTCTTATGCTGTTCAAGTTGGTGATAAGTACACATGCCTGAGTTGTGATCATTAAAAACTGTTTGCATTGTGAATAGAGAATCTCTAAAGCAATGTCCTGTTGGAAGCTTTCTGCCGCGACACAGCCGAAAATAAGCTGCTCACTGAAGCTCGCCCGAAATTGAAATTGCAACTAACTTACGCCTACCAGCAGTGGTGACTCACTTATTGCCATTGAATTGCAGTGAATCGAATCTAGGCCTCTCTCACCTTCTGTGAGAAGAGTGGTCACCCTTTTGAGCCAGTCACTCCCCTGGACCAGTCACCCTCTCGGGCCAGTCACCTGCCTGGATCAGTCACACTCTTGTACCAGTCACACTTCTGGGAACCTTCAGTGATGTTGGCTCTCACGACAGTTTGTGAGCAATTATGTCTTCGAGAACCTGAATCTGATCCCTAGAATGACGAACCCTATCTTCCAAAGTCCAAACTTGTTTGGATAGTAACAATGAATAGCTTCGGACTGTCTAGTTGATTCAACCATGGGAGCCGAAATTACTCTTTGGCGATGTGAATAATTATCTTTTGGGTACGGTCTAGGTGATTTCGTATTCAAACGTCGAGAGGCTTATTCCTTCAAATAGTCTCTACTCAGAATTCTTCAACACGGAGTTAAATAAAGAAATACTTTGATTCCATACTAGTGGACTTTCAACTTCTTAACATAAGAGTGGAACGCACAAGTAAAGTCAGCTCTGGGCATTATTTGTGGAAAGTGTGGAACATCGATACACTCTGCTGAGCTGTGAGGCGTAAAAGACAGCTGCCAGTGCGCGTTCAACTGGCTTGCCCTATATCTAGAGCACATTATCCAACAAACAGTCCTCTGTCGACAGATACAGCACTCTTTCTGGATAGCCATTCCCGGCTGTAAGTAGATCCTTCAGCTCAGGTGTGCACAGCGCCGAACTCATCAGCAACACCTTGAAGACAGCGGGCATCTCCCCATTGTCTACACAGTCCCGGAGGCACCTCACCACCGTCGTGAGGTCCCGAGACCATACTGTTCTCTCGAAGAGAGTGACGGAGTCTATAATGCAATACACATGTGTACCAGGCTCACACTGCCATAGAAGCTCTCGTAGCGTCTGGCATAGGGCGCCCAAATGCTGATCTTCAATATCCTTCACATAGTCTCGGTCGGAGATAAAATCCAAACTCGCACCACTCGCCCGTGTGAGATAAGTGAAAAGCTGCATGATGAGTGAGCGAACAAGTCCTCTCGGGCCCGGGCTTGGGTCGCTAAAATCGACATGCAGCCCGCAAAAGAAGTGGAGGAACAAATCCCCACGACGGAGGCTGGTCAGGCTTGTGATGAGCGTGGCGCAGAAGACAGACACGGCGGTGACATTCCCCATGTCTGAAGTGGGGAGGTCAGCAAGCACGAGTATAAGATCCGGGTACTTGCTTTTCATCCAGCCCAGGAATCGTCGTTGGTCGAGTATTGACTGCACCTGGCCTTGTGTCTTAGAGTCGAAGTCGCCCCTATATCTGCTAACAGTGTTCCAGTCGCTGTCCGGCTGAGCAGCAAAACTCTCGACATCTGGCTCTTCATCCTCGTAAAAGGGATGATCTGTGATGGCTTCGCAAAATTGCACTTTGTTGATGACTGCGCCTCGCTTGCGCTTGGAATTCTCACTCTCTCCGCGGCTGAAGTATTTCTCGATTTCAGTATCCCCTACGGTCCCTGTATTAGTCAAAAGAAGGGAAGGGCATATTATTTGGGACGATTAAACATACTCTTCTGCGCAACCAGCGCATCAGTAAGTTTGTTTAAGAGCCAAGCACCCAAGTCCTGCGGTGGAGCTTCCGCAGCCTGTTTTGAGTTGGCATCTGCGATTACATCCTTATCGTTCGCCACGGTCTCGAGTAAAGTCATAAGGCGATTCATCTTCTCGTCCTGACTTTTGAGTATAGCCTTTTGCTCTTGGGTGGCGATGCTGACGCTGTGCATCTCTTTTCTTTGCAAATCAACCTTTTCATCGAGGTGGCGGACTCCTCGTGCCACATATCCCGTTCCAACGGCTATGTATGTGGTTTTGTTGTCTATATTCTCTATAGACTGATAATGTGCATCTTCTAGGGCGTCTTTCAATGCTTGGGTCTTTTCGGATAGAAGTTTCAGGACCAGGTCAATGTCAGGGTATTTCGTTCTCTGGATGAGATTCTTTTTTAAACCACGCCCTGAAATTATTAGGTCAGTCAGGAAAATACAAAGAGCCATTCTCCGCAGCACGTCCGCAGGAGAGGGAGGGGGTTTTACAGGAACGATCTTCTTTGGCAGTGAGAACAAGTATATCGTTCACTGAGTCTACAATCGCCTGTTGCAGGTCATCCAGTGCGACAGCCACATCAGCATGCGATCGAAAGCTCCCTTTGAGAGGATTAGCTGATGTCATGGCTTTTTGGATCTCTTCAAAGGCCTGCAAGATCTTCTTTCGCTTTTCCAGGGATTTCCTCGCCAGCTAATACGTCCATGTCAGCCATCTCAGGGCGGTCATGAGAATTAGGGGACATTTACACACTTTCAGAATCAACGCGACGCCGGTTTTGACAATTGCCAGACCGTACTCGTTCGGGATGATTTCGATCCATGGCGTCGTTACATCGGCTTTATCACCAAGTCCGTACCAAATTCGACGCCATCTGTCTTTGCCCTGATCTTCGTAGTCCTTCTCTGCTGCGAGTAGACTCTCTGTGAGATCATCCCATCCCTTGCACGTCTTTATGAGTGGTATCCGGGGACCGAGGAGTGCAGGCAACGTCACTTCCAAGGCAGCTAGTGATGCAGTTACTTGTCTTGAGAGCCAGGATTATCAGTTGTCACGCCGTTCAAATAGTGCTTTGTAGGGAATCTCACTCTCTTGACATTGATTCAGTAGAAACAAATTGCCCTGTATCCGCATCAAATACCGATGGTGCTGCGAAAGCTGGACGAAGCTCCCTAGCCTCGTCAGACTGTACAAATTCAGCCGTGACTGCCCTCTCCTCCGGTCCGGGATCCATCCAATTCAGTGCCATTTTGAGCGGCGTTGGTCGTGGTTTCAGCGGTGGACAGTAATGCAACGGAGGTTGAAGCCGCAGTCAAAGAGTGGATGACTCCATTTTCAAACAGCAAAGGTATCCCCACACATATCGGCGCTGATCAAAATGGCGCATTTATCATGTTGGCCCCTCTCCACGATCTGTAAACTATTGGTGGAGGAAGAGAAAGCGAGTTCAGCTGGACTTCTTGTCTGAGGTAGGCTACCTGTATTACTAACCACCTGAAGTACAGGCGAATAAATATTATCCAATAGGGTGCATTGCCACTACACCACTCGGTGCATGTTACGCAGCCCCGGGAGTATTGGCCGGTCGGCACACTGTCTTGGGCGCGGTGGCCAGGGTGGCTTACCGTCAGCTGACGCGCGCATCCACCCTGTGGATCTGTTGGGTATTGTGCGCCCACGGTAGCTCTGATCCTTCTGCACCTCGTGAAACTAACCAGCCGCATGGTTGCCTTGTATGCACATGCTGCCAGGGGTCCTAGTTGCCTCGAAATGGACAAGTTCATTTGGTTCGCATTTGCGTGATTTCTCATGCCCACTCACAGGACCAGGCAAACTGCCCTCTGATTTCTTTCCCTACACTCCAGGAGCCATTGAAGCCCATCATGAGTGGCGAGGAGCCCGGTCCTGAGGTGGCCCCAGAGCCTCGTGAAGGCACAGATCCTAACTCCACTTTCGGAAGACACGACGTCAAAAAGCAAAGCCGGTCGAACAGCACCGACAATCATTCAACCCATTCACAGTCAACGTCCGTTGATACCACTGACGACGAAAATGAGGAAGGTCCTGTCAAGCATGGTTTCCCACAGAAGTCCTGCGCTAAGTCAAGCGAGCCGGTGTCGCACAAGCAAGATGAATCCGGTGACGAAGACGCCATGAGTTCAAGCTCGATCTCCGAAGATGAAGACCTAGCTACCTGGCTGCAAGAGCAGCCCAAGAAAGTCAAGGTCAAATGGTGTGACTACGAGGCATTCAAAAATCGCTTTTCTCCCGAGGAGGGACACGACATCATAGAGGTCCTGGAGGGCCATCCGGACCAATTGAGGACGGAGATTATGCAAGAACGTTCAAGAAGACGGCACAAGAAACATTCTACATCGCGGAACAAGCGTCGATCGGAAAATGATACCAAGTTCATCCATCGAGTCAGGATCCAGTCTCCAGCAATTCTATATGTTCTGGGTCGGCTGACGGGCAAGGATGACTGGGACGACGAGCCGCTGGTTTTCTTGCGCCCGTTTCAGACCTTCTACTACTCATTCCCGTTTGCAAAATATGTTGCCAATATATTGGAGCAGCGGTTGGACGAGGAACAGAGCCACGATGGAGAAGTACCTATTCACAATAGTTCATTGCCACGATCAGAGGGAGTCTCGTCCATCGAGGTCCAAGATCCTTTGCAGAAACTCAGCATGCCTTCGAACATGGACATTGAAGATATTATCTACGGCCTTCTCGATTTCAAGTCTGGGCCAGAAAACAGCGTGGCGGCCCTGGAGCATATGAGGCTGTACATCGACTTCGTGGAAAAGCACATTGTGCCCATGTGGGATGAGGCAAGAGGGTCGTACAAGCACAAAGTACGATTCTCTGACTTGCCCATGTATTTCCGCCCCGGCGATATCTTGTACGAGCCCCTCAAATCCGGCGAAAACAAGAACAAAACTGGCAAAGCCGGTTCCGACGCTGCCGGGAGCCAGGGGCTGGCTGTTCATCAGAATTACTGGAAGCTGTGCTGGGCTCAATTTCAAGAAACTAGTCCTGACCCGGGAGACAAGGCAAAGAAGAGCCACATTGGTAGGCGGATGTTGGACCACAACTTCAAAGTTCATTCATTCCACATCGATTTCGATGGCGACGACTACGGACCCGCGCCCGGCGAATCGATTATCGGCCTTTACGAGGGGGAGATGGACATAAAGAGCTTGACTTTATACCCTCTCAGATTCGATCCCGACGCGGACCAGAAAACGAAGGAACTCACAGCCCGGGCCAAAAACTTCCGGTCTTATGTCCGGGAGAGGCACTTGTCCTATGACGGATGGACGTTGATTCACACGACGTATGCTAGAAGATTCAGCGAGAACCAGAGAAGGAAGCGCGTGGAACACATTGAGGGGGAAATCATGATTGACTTCAAGGAGGGCTTTCAGTCCGATTCTGGATTTGTCAAACCCTACTTTGGTATTCCAGAAGAGCCGAAATCGTCGAGTGTTGCGTCCGTCGACCCACTCCTGTCGATCGACCAACTAGACATGGACACGCGGTGGTGGTCTGACGCAACGCGCTCGAAGAAAAAGCTTGCTCGCGAAGATGTATTCCTGGTTCGAGAGCCCTTTTGTGGCTTGCAGTCTTCTCATGTGCAGAAAGAGGAAAAGGTGCTCAAAGCGTATGAGGACGACAAGGAGATCTTTGACTTCGGTACGTCTTCTGTCGCGCAATACGCATTCATGCTATGACATTGACAAGGTTTCAATTTTTAACTGACTACTATTTCAGATCCCGAGCATCTACTGCTCTTCCCTCAGCGCCTGATTGCATATTCTTTCCGAGCACGCAAGTTCTTCGTCGCCAACATTGACTTCATCAGTGCAATCACGGCACCCAAAAGCCCATTCAGAGATTTGAAGATCGAAAGCGAGCACAAGAGAATCCTGAAGTCACTTGTGGGACGCCACTTCCAGAAGCAGGATATACGTCGGCAGAACAAAGATGCTACGCTCGACCAAGATTTCATCCGAGGGAAAGGCTCCGGTCTTGTTATTCTGCTGCATGGGGTTCCAGGCGTAGGAAAGACAACGACCGCCGAGGCAGTCGCGTTGGACAATCGCAAGCCACTTTTTGCACTGACTTCTGGAGATCTGGGGTCCACATCGAGAGATGTTGAGACAGCACTCCGGGAGACGTTCCGCCTTGCTGCTATGTGGGACTGCGTCTTGCTTCTCGACGAGGCTGATTTGTTCCTGGCGAAGCGGGACGTGGGAGATTTGGTGCGGAACTCTCTTGTATCCGGTAGGTTCTGACTTCCTCACCATCATGCATTTCCGTTACTGACGATTTTCTCAGTCTTTCTTCGTGTGCTAGACTACTACGACGGCGTCTTGTTCTTGACCACGAACCGTGTGGGCACTGTTGACGAGGCCTTCCGTTCCAGAATCCACCTTTCACTGTACTATCCTGCACTGAGGAAAAAGCAAGCCCTCGAAATATTCAAACTCAACATTCGGCGGATAAAGGAGATCGAAAAGTCAAAAGCGGAGCTTCGTGGCAAAGGAGAGGTTGGCGAGACGAAACTACCTCCCACCGAAATCGACGAGGACAGCATCCTCAACTTCGCCACCCGGCAATGGGAAATTACGAGGGACAATCCTAGCAGAAGAGTAAGTTCATTACGTCTAACGCCATCAAAATGCTGCAAAGACTTCACTGACCCTCGCTCTAGTGGAACGGTAGGCAGATCAGGAACAGCTTTCAAATCGCTTACTCCCTGGTCAACTTGGACCAAGTCAGCATACCGACATCGAATTACGACGATGATTACGACGACGACGATGTTGACTACGACGATGAGCCCGAGGTCAATGTGACTCACCCCGACAGCAAGGATCCAGGCATATATTCAATCTCGCCGACCGTATCCTTCCAAGTGCAGAAACCTGGCAAGCTCGACAGTTCCCAATTCGAGATCGTGGCGCGCTCCATCCAACGCTTCGACAGCTACCTCGACAAGACACGTGGACAAGATTCGGACTACGCCAAGATCAAAAACCTGCGCAGAGACGATTACCTGGACTCGGACGACGAGGGTCGTTCACCGGGAGGTACCGGTCGATACTCTGGCGGCAGAGTCCCTCGATCGCCACACCGCGGGACGAATTACCGGTCGCCTGTGTCTCCGGCCCACCTCGCACCGCCTCCTGACCGCGGTGGAAGAATGCAGCGGAATTCTGCTAGAGAGCGAGAGCAGAGATCTTATGGCAGCAGAAGGGGCCCGGAACCGGATGATTATGACGATGACTATGCCGAGGAAATGCTGCGATCGAGAACAGGAGGACCTCCTGGATCTTCTCCACGAAGCAGACATCGTGAGTATGATGACGACTATGAGGACAGTCACCATAGATACCGTTAGTCGGTATCGGGACAGACAGAAGTGGCACACGCTGTGTATGGCTGTCTCCAATTCCTTTTATAGTACATACACAATCTGTAAAAGGCTTCACAGGATAGAAAAGGACCTGTGCTTTTCCATGCAAATTAGACCATGAGCAACGCCCCAAGTTTGATTCGAAGTTCAAACAAGCAGAGTCAGTGTGCAGTTTCAATACTCTCCTCGGAGCACCATTGAAGTAAAAGGAGGCTCTGCAATCCGCACGACGGCATGCCCGGCCCTGCTCACCATACACTTCCTGGTCTGGCAGCAAGCCCTTCCCGGTCTTGCAAAGTGGGCCACAAACCGCTTTCATGCAAGGATAGACTGCTCGCGACGTGTTATCCCTTCCACCTTCATTTAGGCAAGCCGGCGGTATCTCGCATCATGTGAAGCAGCTGCCAGCGAAAAAGATACTGGCTGGTTTCGGGAGAAGGCTTATCAAGTACTGTGGTGGTTGACAAGGCCAGGCATCGTTGCATCGGCGTGGAGTCGTGAGTTACTGTCGATTTCTGATGACTTGTTGTGTGCCACAACATGTGACCTTGCATGTGGACAGCCCTGCCTGGCGGCTCTCCTGAACACTCGGCAAGGACTCCGTACTTGAAGGTGGTGCTTGATGCTTGTTTTGGGAATACACGGAGGCTTAGGGTGGATACGGCTGGTGGGTGGTTTGTGTCATTAGGTGTAGGTTGATACCGAGTTCCTGATGGAATATTCTGGGCTTGAGGAGATGAGGAATATGATCGACTGCTATGGCGTGATGACAGACGAACTTCGAGGCGGGATACGGGTTATTAAACCCTATTGATTCCAGCAGAGTCGTTATGCAGAGAGTTGGAACAACCGACGGGAATTGCCAGGGCAGTTGTTTTCTGGAGCGCAGTCTATGCTGCGTCGTAGTTTTCAGGTAGCCCATACTGAGCCCTGTGACCTAGGCGCTGATTTCAACGTGAAGTCGACGTTGTCGATTCCAATGCTTGGTGCGCTCTCGGTACAAGTAGCATAGTTCGTTACGAAATCATCGTCGGGATTATCTGAGCCATCAGCAGACCTTCACGGTGAAGAATATGGGTAGCGGATGCTGGCGGCAAGCCACGGAACCTCTTGTGTAGAAGAGCCTGACGAATGCTCCATCGTGAGCCATATTGCTCCCGATTCTTGATAAGTGATGGGCGCGTATTCGATTCAGGATGACATTGGAAAATGTGAGCCGAAGGAAGGGAAGTTTTAGGAAATTTTGCTTGAAAGCAGGGCCGTGAAGAGATGGGCTCTCCCATCCAGCAGCGGTGGGGAGACGGAGCCCGCAGAGATGGGGTTTTCCGAGAAACGAGCCGCGAAGAGATGTGCGTTGCTAACAAGAGTGGCTGCGAAGAGATGGGCTCTCCCAAGAAAAGTGTTATATCAAGAGAGGCTCTTCCATGCCAGTGCTGCAGTTAGAGTGGGTCGTAAATTGGACATAGCCATTTGGGCCACCAGTGTGAGCAGCAGAGCAGGTTTCACGCGACCTGGGATCTGGAGGTGGTGGGTAGCGGCTCGCGTCATAAGCCGGATGAGCATCATGAATTGGCGAAAGAGTTATGGTCGTTTGACGAGGAGGAGGCGAGTGGTGGGAGGGTGGTCTTGACCGATTGTCTTCTTCACTAGGAGGCAGTGGATAGGCGGATTCTTGGGTTTCTCGAAAGGGGTGGCTTCTGCTGCCGTCCTGATCTGACATCCTAAACTGGCGGAATGTGCTCGGCGCCAGCCTGGAAACGGCTCGAACAAGCTGAAAAAGCAAGTCGCAGGAGGGTCGTCAGGAGTTTATTATGCAATCTGATGGAATCGTTGTCTAGTGAAATCGTTGTGTGGTGAGGTCGTCTTGTGAAATCATCTTGTGGTAATTTTATCTTCGTCTGAAGAAAATCGTCGTTTAATTACTTCTTATAGGATAGTCTCCGATGGGATAGCCTCGTATGGAATAGTTTCCTATGGGATAGCTCCCATAGGCTAATCGACTGTCAACATCAAAAAAAAAATTGAGAATGTGGTCCGTCATCGAATCGTAAGATCCGTCTAGTATTTGCAGCCTCTTCCAACGTGCTAAGGAACGCTTGGCAAATTTAAGATCGCTGCAAGCCGAAGTGATAGCATGCACGAACTCGGTCACAGGCCTTGGACTATTAGAAGCCTCCTCGCTTGTCATTGGCAGACATTAGGAATGGGGTGCGCTGAAATGCGGGAGGCCCCTCATGTGCCACCGCAGGTGTGCCTGGCAGGCTCACAAGCTCGGAAGGAGGGGTTGGAAAACGCCTTGGCTGGCGTCTTGCTCAGCCGTACCCAACATCACTCTCCTCTCGATTTAAAGTCCTTGTCTCCCAAGGATTCACGGAAAGATTTGCCTCACAAAATTCACCCCCTCCATTTTCGGCTGCACAAGGAGCATTCCCACGCCTTTGACACAAATAAAGCAAACATGTCCGTGACTCTGGTACATAAAAAGAAGATTGAAACTGTAAAACCAGGTGCGATCTCGACCATCTACCATCTCGTTGCGGAGACTGTACTGACTTGCCTGCACGCAGTAATTCCAACGAACAATACGGCACCAGGCGTTGTTTCTCGAATCCCGTCATCACCGGCTCATGGGGACCATCACAAACCATCTCGACAGCGCGCTGTTGAGGAAAGCCTTAGCCCCTCGCTGAAGTCTAAAAGGAAGCTGAGGTACATTGGAGAAGATCACGAGTGTTTCGAACTCGACAGCGTCGTCAGCTTCCGTGAGGAGTACGGAATTAAGCTCGATAGCAACCCCTGGAAGAATTTTAAGCGGTTGCTATGCGGCTACCAGGACCTGCCTTTCATAGTACTGCAAAATCCAACAAGAAAGCATGTTCTCGACTACGAGGAAATGAAGCGGTGCCCCACATTACAATGGATATCCGATGTTTTGGGAGAGATCGGGTTGACTCTTGAGGATGTTGTGGTAGTGGACATTTGCAGCCTCTTGAGCGACGATGATCTCGATCGAATGGACAAGGAGTCACAGCGCACTTGGGACGCCGTGGAGAAGTCGTACGCAATGGTCGAGGACATCCTCGAATTGCTGAACCCAAGCATGGTTCTTTCATGCCAGTGCGTTACCAGGTGGGGCAAGCGCCAGCGGGTAGATCGGTGCTGGCAGACGACATGGAAGCCAGCAGATAATGGCCTTGCCAGGACGTTATGCTCTAGCCAGAAGGATATAATGCGTGGGGCGACTAAGGAGATTAAGATCGGGTCGAACAGCACATTGTGTGTGTATGGCGTTCATCCCCGTCGACTGAAGTTCAACGACGCCATGATACCCGAGCTGAGGGGCGCATTCAAGGACGTGTTTGTCCCATGTATGCGTTGGTCCAGAAGAGACGAGAAGACAACTACGGCTCCTGGTGCGATGAGAGTGAGGAGTCTGCCGCGTGTGAATCTGGTGGTTCGGACGAAAGCAGACAGTCCGAGTGCCAAGACAGCCGTTGGGGTCGCTATGAATGAGGTAGGCGAAGAGACCAGGAAGTTGGAGGACCAATTTTCTGTGCTCAAGCTTTGACTTGGATTCTGTGGAATCACCCCAGACGGATATATTCCAAATCTGATGACTTCAATAACCCACCACGTAATTACCTGTTGTGCCCTTCATCAGAACACATTCTAATAGGCTTTCTTTCTCCGTGGGAGGTCCGTTGCCCTGGGGTGGTGGCAAGGGCAACACTTTACTTGTCGCACAGAGATGTTTGGACTTCACTCAACTTCGACTTGCTTGCTCAGGAATGTCTCCAATGCAATGGCCCAGCGTGGGAGGATAAATATGCGCATATTGATATTGAGTGCTGCGAGCAATCACCAATGAGTGGTTTTCAGCCGCAGAAAGCTCAGTATAAGGACGGCAGTATAACCGCTAGAGTGTGGTCACAAGATACCGGTAACCCTGCGGCATTAAGTACGAGATGAATCAATTCAGTCTAGCAGTAGAAGTCCTGATATCCTCCAGGAATACTTGTGTACTGGAATATAAAATCATCGAGGCTGCCTCGCTTTCCTCACCTAATGGCGATTGTCTCCAATTTCCACACAAGACCAAGTTCATCAAGTAGACCTCAACTCCCGCCATCGAGAAAGATACAGGAGTCTTTAGGCGTTGGCTTGCGAGCCATGGGAGTTACAAAATCCTCGTTCAAAAGACTGCTGAACTCATGCGCATAACACATTACTGTAAACATGGTGGTACTCTTAATAAGTGGCAAGAGATAGTCGACAGAAAACCGCAGCGTAACTGGAAGCACGGGCCCTTTCCAGAACTCGGCCCGTTCCCGTTTGGTTTTGTTGCCGAGTAAAACCCACTTATTCTTATCCTGTGTAAGTGAATCGAAATAGTTCACTTCCAGCCTAAGCGAGTTCATGTTGAGATTATTAGATTGCCATTTGGAAACTGGATCATCTTTCCAGGGGACTGTGCTCCAGTCCCGCCACATTCTCTCATTCTTGATGGTTAAGTGAAAGTAGTTGTTCCGAATAACCGGATCAAATTCCGGACAAATTCTCTCTGCAACCGCAGATATTGACTCGACCAACGTTGGCGATTCGTCTGAAAGGCTTCGCAGTTCAAGTAGACGCCTGAGCAGGGGAAGGATTTCCCGTCTCTTTGCCGCAAAACTCGGGAATATACAGTGAAATATCGTGTCAGCTAGTACAATGCTCATCTCGTTTGTCGTAGAATTCCCGTGGAGGATCTGCAAAACCCAGTGCAAACTGCGGAGATGGTTGGTCATGAAGTTAGTCTGTCCCATCCTGGCCTCGAGGTGGTCCATGGAGTAGAAATGGACGTCGTATATGATGTTACAATCGTGAATCGTTACAAAGCTGACATCCTTTTCTGAAAGCGCAGTCGTCAGAGCGAGGAGCGTGGTGCAAACCCCCAAGCTGGGGTGGACCGTGTCCTCGCAAGATATTATAAAGAGTTGGTAGCTTTCATCTAGATGCACGGGAGATTTCGGTCCCATTATGCGGAAATGTGCGGCTGTTGACGGACCACGAACCCAGATTGAAGTAAGCCCATTCTCCTCAGTCTCCATTGTAGGCCGGCATGGACCGTCGAATACGCGGATGGCTTTGAGTTGAAGCGCACCATTAGACGAATCGACCGTGGCTGATTTCCGGCTCTCAATACAGAGATCGCTTGAATGGACCAACCGGTGTCTTTGCAGTTCCCGCCATTCACTGGTTGCCAGGTAAACGGGAGAAAGTTCCCCTCTTTGCACGGAATACATTACAAACTCAGTCACCCATTTTCCAGATGCTATACAGCAATCTCCAATGGTCCGCCGGCCTTTGTCGTCATGGATTATTGATTACAATTGAGAATACCAAGAGCGCGCAGACCTCCAGGACTTCATATTCACAATATCTGGGACCCATGAGGGCAAGTCCACGGGACAATTGTGCCCAAGGGCATGGGTGAGCAGTTCAAGTTCCCTCTCAACGAGGAGTAAGTAGGCTGCAGTCCCCACCCAGCAGTCTCTCCAAGAAAGTGTATAATTTGAAGTTAGGTCTTCCGAGAAGTCTTGCGGTTGAAAAAGACACAAGAGGCCATATACCCTGTCTCGAGGGCCACTCGCGTGGCAGTGACAAGTCGCCTGCAAAAGACGGGGAAGAGACCGTGTAACAGCAGAAAGATCGAGCTGGTCTCCAGACGACCTCAAGATAAGGCGGGTGGCTTCTTCTCTATCGCAGAGGATATCGAACTCACCTAGGGGAAATATGGCCCTATTTGAGAGTAAGAGCTCCTGTACAACCCATATTCGAGCCAGATATCGCCTCTGGAAAAATTGATCCTGGCTTATCCCGGCACCATCGGCACAAATCTTGGCAAGTTCTGTACTTTCCCCGACTATTTGGTCGAAGGGTCTTTCAAAGTGGTTCTCGACGGGGTCCCGTTCATTGGTGAAGATCAACCTCTGTACGTCTATGCGGGGTCGATAATTCCTTCCCGGAGGACGTGAGACCAAGTCTTCCCCCAATTAAGCCACTACGCGCTCGCAATTGCAGTAGATATCACCCATTCTGGAAATCTGTGCTGGCTTTTCGGTGTTGTCGGCTTGGTTGATGCAGATGGCGTCCACCCATATGGTGCGACAGACTTCGCGACGCCGCAAGTAGTGTAGAAGAGCCGGGCAATTATGTGTTGCCAAAATAACATCCCAGAAACGACCAACATAGACAGGCTTGCAGAGCGTACAGTCGCAATTTTCTCCTCCCCAGACATAGGAAACCGTTTCGTATTCCGGATAGTCATCGAAAGCGTATTCTTCCAGCCGGAAGTGGATGGGCGACGAGACATCCCCAGATTCGGTGAGGTAAATGAGCCTGAAGTGGTTTGAGCCCAAGGATGAGGGATAGATAGGTGAAAGAGGACTTGGTTCGATGCTTGTCTCAGAAAGCATGGCGGTCACTCCATTCTCCTCGTTGCAGGACTCTGCAACGATATTGCCGTCCACCCGAGGACTGCGGTATGGGACAGATGGGGGCCACCATAAGCTAACTAGCTTTGCCCAGCGGCACCGCCTCTGGCAATTGGATGGCGCCCCCTTTGGCACGATTCTCCTCCACAAGCCGTTTTTCCAAGGCCAAGGACGTCGTATGGCAGCTCTGGCAATAGGGCACTCCATCCTCGACGATGATATCTGGCTTGCTGCAGTCTGATCTGTGCCATCGACCATTTGAACCCATCCTGTTGAAATAGGATATGCGGTCGATTGGATAGAGACTAACGAGGAAGGCGTGGTACGAATGGTAATGTTGAAGATAGCTCTAAGGCATGATGACTGCAGAGTCGAGGCCACGACATGGGATCACCTGCGGACCCCGCAAGCCTTTTTCCATGCTGTCTGCTGAGAGACAGCCAGTTGGCTAAGACTTTTGCCACGTATAACGTACCCGGCCCACATTAGACGCTTATTAATTGCCCGCTATAATAATGACTGATCCCTCTTTCCTTAGCATTTTTAACCTTTGTAAAGTATTATTTTTCCAACTATCATTCTAAAATTTAAATCAAATGTAATAAAAAGACTCATTTATCTGCCGTGTTCAGTGTGAGCAGTGTGATAACAGATTTGTCATCTCTCTAGTGGCCTGTTTTACTACGCGTCCATCTGTTCACACAATCTTTCCATCCTCAGGATCTATACTCTTCCGGCTCAGCCATTGCAATTGAGCTTTGCCTAACCAGACCACCTCCAACACCAGTGCCCGGCCCTGTTGATCTCGAGGTCAACTTTTTCGCCACTCTCTGCACACTCTTGTCGAATTCGCGCCGCACTTGAAGCACACTCTCAATGTGTTCTAGCTGTAGCTTTTCCTTCTTGAATCGCGCTATAGTCCTTGCAGTGTTCAGGGTATTCGAAATTTCTCTTCCATTGAGCTTTTCCATGAGGATGTTCTCCACCATGTCGTCAATGTCGTCAATGCCCATGGTTTCTTCTGGGACTTCACTGAGTAGCTTCATCCAAACCTGCCGCCGAATTTCGATATCTGGTGGTGAGTACTCGAGAGCGAGATGGATCCGGGATTTCATAGCCAGGTCAAAGGTCTCGACACGATTGGTGGTAAGGAACACGATACCGGAGAAGTATTCAAGCTCCCTCAGAAAAACGGCAACCAGGGCGTTGCGCGAACTATCACCGATGGATTCCTGGCGCGCCTCAAGAAAGACGTCTGCCTCGTCCAGCAGGACGACAGCCTTCCACATGGTTGCATAGGTCAAGATCTGTTTCAGCCGCAACTCGAACAGCCACGGTCTGTCATGACGATTCAGGTCTCCCAGAGACGCGGAGATCAGCGCCTTCTGGGCCCCCTCGGCAGCTGTCTCGGCCGTGAGTGTCTTTCCGGAGCCGGGTGTTCCATGCAGGAGGACAACGAGCCCCTTGCCTTTCTGCTCAGGCTCGTCCCTCGCATTATCGGGGAACTCGTGTGAGGTCACGAGTGCTTGCAGCACGAGCTTTTGCTCAGGAGCAAGTATCAACGAGTCCCATACACCCTGTTTCCATTTTACATCGTCCATCAGGTCGACGAAGAAGCGGCACCAGTCCTTGCGGCTCAGTGAGTACCCGTAAGCGTACGGAGGACAGAGAAGCGGGTCTGGTTCCCTGACTTTGATGGGGACCTGATTCCCGTACTGATCTTCATGGAACATCTTTCGGTCAAGAACGATCCTCCCAGTCTCCTGATCCAAGTTCAGTAATTAGGACGAACGAAAGTGTACGAGACGACGACGACATGGTAACCAGGTTTACTTACAGTGAACGGAAGCCACACGCCCTCGAAACCTGCCATGGCGGGATGGAAATAATCATCCGGGGGCTCCTTCAAATACTCTGCAATTCCATCATATGCCTGAATACATATGGACTTTCTGGCAAGGAACTTGCGGCCTCTTTCTTCCAAACGGGTTTCCAGACTTTTGTCTTCCCGGGCGAAACTTCGAGGATAGACGGGTAGGTCTGTAATGAAGGCTGGGTTTTCGGACCCAAACCATCTTTTCTGGAAGATGAAGAATTTGTGATCCGCGGTTCCCTCCCAAGTACCGTCGTGGTCCGTATATGTACAAGTGACCACTATGTACGGCCCTTGCGTGGTGCTTTCCTCATATGCAGTCTTCTGGCACCGCAGAAGCCAGGGCTGCCCCATGACCGATGCGTAAACAAGATCTCCTGGTCTGAAGATTACCCATGCTTGGAGGTATGAAATCTGACCTTTGGCTATCATTTTCGTGACGTGTTCCCGGTCAGGACCAAGCTCATGGTTCATGAAATCGAACAATAGTCTCACTGGAGGCATATTAGCTGTCTATTCCTCTTCGGCAAAGATAACGTGAGAATTCAAGTCATTTGCAGTAGGTTTGAGATCCCGCAATTGCTGACAAGTAGCAGTATCTGTGGCTAGAATGGCGCCTGAGCCTGTGCGAACTTCGTGAAATACTCACAGTGCTGACGAATGTATATGTCTTCTGTTACTTTGCAGATATGCTCTAGCTCATCCCACTGCCACAAGTAAGCGCTTTCATTCAACAGTGACGGCCTCTCTTCACTTACATAATGCATGAGCATCTGAAACGGTCCAGTGAGCTCGAACGGCGACTTGAAGTCCGAGGCGACAGTAGTGTACGACGGTCCGACCACATCTTCGAACACTTTGAGCAGGTGTGGCGAGTTGATTCTGAGGGCTGTTGACTCAAGCTCATGCTTGTCGGTGAACTTTCGCCGGATGACAAGTGCGTAATGGCTGTCCACATAGTCCTGGGGCTTGCCAAAGGGCTCCAGCTTTGACTCCGTGACAAACTCTCCGCCTTTCTTCGGACTCGTGTGGTACGTCTTGAATTCGCACTTCGTGCCAGCCGTGGTCACTGAGGTTGAGCTGCTTGACATATTGGCGAGTTTCGTCTCTGTGTGTTCTCAAAAATAATGATTCGCGTGGTCTGTTATGCTCAGGTGGCGGATCACAGTGAGGATGAGGTACAATTATTCAGCACTGGGAGCACTTTGATGTGAAAAAGAAAATTGCAAGTTGGACACCGGAGCCTCATCTACATCGGGTTACTGGTGGCGCAATTCTGCCATCCTGCAAGAGACGCGGATCTCGAACAAGGCTTATCAGGACGACATGGTTTAGATTGGTCCGTTTCCAGGTATTGATGCGTTAGAGTCTCACGTCAGCTGAAAATGACTATTAGATGCAGGCGCTATCTGGGCACAATTTGGGGGCTGTACCACAAACGTTGCCACCATATGCAGGCTGCCGCCAGGCTAGGCCAGCTGGAAAGACCCCGTCTGTTTCTCCAAAAGAGACGCATGCCGGCAGATGGACACAGTCTTGTGTGGGGTTTCAGGACACCATCAGAGTCCTTGAGATGCTCATGCTTTCCTGACAGTCACTCATTTCTTCACCTGTTCTTCACGCTGGCCGAGCAGGTGAATTCCATGCCACCAGGCCTCGGAACGCACAATGCCTCCTTTTGTGACAGACTCGGGCCCAACGCCATGGCCGAATCATCACCAAAATGAGCCGCCTCTTGAGACCCCCTTTTCTCGAGCCATCGACGACTTTCTGAGGGAGCTAAATGCCGAGGATGACCCCAAAAACCCATTCTTGAGGGAGCTCAAGGCCAGCCGCCAACACCTTGCCAAAACCCCCGGTTGCAAAACACAGGCCCAGGCTTCAGCCGCCAACCTCAGAGACTTCATGGAAAGTCTTCAAACCCAGAAAAGCTCTGGTCGGGGCCTGAAGATCCTTGCCCGTCTTGAGCCTTTCATCGATAGCCTCGCAAGGGTCATGGGACTTTGCGAAAACATGTTGAATGCTGCCCCGTTCGGGGTGAGCATCGCATTTTCCGGCGCGCGAATCGTTCTTAGGCTTGCAGTACAGATGCAGACCTGCCTAGACAGCATTGTCGACGCCATGGAGCAAATCGGAATCAGCCTCAAGTGTTATGATAAGTTCGCGCAAGCGTTCCCGGACTCGGATGAAGTGCAGGATCTGCTCGCCAGCTCTTACAAGAACATCGTGTGTTTTTGGTTCAAGGCGTCTCGTATACTCTCCCGACACAGCTTAAAGACGGTCATCAGGGGCGCTACAAGGTCTATCGAGAAGGAGATCAAGACAGCGCTCGATGGTTTGAGCCGTGACAGCTCGAATGTCATGGCACTCGCCCAAGCCACAACAGCCGAACAAGCCATCCATAAAAGAGAGTCCACACTGAGACAGGGCGTCATTGATTGGATCAAGAGCGGGTCATACATCGATGTGAGACCGATCCTCCAAGACCAGCTTGACCTCCGGCTCGAGGGAACTTGCAATTGGTTGTTTGAGGACAAGCGTTTCTTGAACTGGTGCAACGCCACTGAGAACGCTGCGCTCTGGTACAACGCCAAACCGGGATCTGGAAAAAGTGTGTACGCGGCAACAATAATCGATCCTCTGAAGAAGCGGGACAAAAAAGTGGCCTACTTCTTCTACTCCTTCAACAGCCCACAAAGAAAGTTCGGCATAAGTGGGATGCGATCTTTGGCTCTACAGCTGCTGAAATCCGTGACTGGTTTGCCGGACAGAGTGGTTCAGCGCTACAAGAACGAACTTGAGAACTGTGCTAGTGGCCTCGATAACATCCACACAGCGTCACACGTTGTTCACGAGTTGCTCACACAGTGCGAGGAGACGTTTGTGGTGATCGACGGGGTTGATGAGTGTCTCGATGATGATATAACACTTATCACCCTTCACTACCTGATGAATATGCCGACTTACGGACGAGTGAAATGGCTCTTTACGAGTCGAAATTACCTCAAGATCAGAACGGTCATGGAAGGAAGCCAGGCGGTAGAGATTGAAGCATCAACGGAAGCCATTTCTCACGACATCCGTTTTTACTTCAGCAAGAAAATCAGCTGCGAACATTGCATCGACAAATGGACAGAAGGCGAAGACAACTTTCTTTATTCGAAGCTGATATGTGACACCCTCCAGGGGGAAGGGCTCACCTCCGAGGCAGAGATAAGACACGCTTTGAAGACGTACCCGAAGAATTTAAACGCTTATTACCTACGGGCGCTGGAGAAGCTTTCCGAAACGACGGAGCAGCAACAAGAGCTGGCCAGGTAGGCCTGATGACATACAATGCCGAGCTCGTGCGAGATGCTAATAGTGGACACCAGACGTACCTTTTCGATTCTAATAGCCGCGGCTCAGTCAATCTCGCTTGATGAGATACGCAACATTCTCGCCGTCACCCCAGACGCGGAGGACCATGACCCCAGGCGTGTCCCTTTCACCAAAGATATAGAGAATTTATGCACCCCCCTCGTCACCTTCGGAAAGCCCAGGAAGGGAGACGATGAGGATAATCCTCTACTGAAGCTCTGTCATAAAACAGTCGAGGACTTCTTCTTGCAGAGCCCGGAGAATCTCAGCATGGACCATTCGTCAAAGCTACGAAAGTATTTCGTGACTTATAAACAGGCCAACGAGGCAATTGCCATGGACTGTTTGAGTTACCTGCAGTACAAGCGATATGAAAGCCCGACTCTAGATCTCGCGGCGGTCATCTCGAAACCAATTGCGAAGGAGCACGCGTTCCTCCCTTACGCGGCTACATTTTGGGCACAGCACTGTGACGTGATTGGACACTCTCCACCACAGGAGCTTGGTCAAGCCGCTTTGCAGTTTCTTCAAGGACCTACCCTTCGCACGTGTCTGGAGGTACAAGCATACGTCGGTCCGTATCTGTTTGGGCGGTATGTCGGGAGAAAAGATCGATCGTCGTACAAAATGTGCATCAAGGGTTCAAGAGTACGTGACAGCGACTCGTTTGGGGTCCCACTGCCGCAGTGGCTGGACACGCTCTCCTTGCAGGGGTGGACACTGGACAGGTCGATGTGCCACTTCATCGGTGAGTGGCGCGAGGTTCTGATATCGCATCCAGATGGACTGGCATCTTGTCTCCCATTGAGGAAGTTTGAACCCACATGCCATCTCTCGCCACAAGGGGAACACAAGAGCATAAACGTTGCACATATTGAGGAGCACTACAAACATCTCAGCTCAGTTAAGGATGTTGATCCAAAGGATGGGCAGCTTCTGGGCGTTGCCTTCGGCGGAAAGACACTGTGGGTGGACCTGCTTTTCTACCGATCACAGGGGCATTTCGAGCGTCTCCAGATCCCGCTGTTCGCCAAGAAAAAGAGCATCGTGAAGAACGACTACAAGGTCCTGCTCCCGGAGGAAGACCGCTACGGCTGGGCAATGACTATAGCAAGTCGTACGGGGGCTCCAGAGACTGTCGAAGCCTGGAGGCTGGATCCTCAAAACCTGAGCATCAGCTGCATTTCGCACGACACCAGCAAGCAACGGAAGGTCCCACTCGCGTTCTCGAGGGAAAATGTCGGCAGAAGGAAAGGGTCATGGGAAGTGCAGTCTACACAGAACCTCGAGCCCAATGCTGTGAGGAACGGGTCGATGCAGGTCTTGCATACGAAGTGGAAGTCACGCAAGAATTTGCCTGATGCGAATTTGAACCTCCTGTTTGAACAAGACGACGACAGTGATTCATCATCTAGTGAGTCAGAGGAAGAAGAGGTTGACAATCCGGCACCAGTCAGTCCTGAGTCTTCGTCAGACGATGGTTCGGACGATGATTCAGTCGCCGAATCAACAGCTTCAGACAGTCGAAGGGAGACCGCGAATGAAACTTCAGACACAGACAGTGACTCTGAGGCGGACGAGGGTCACATCACGGACTGCCTAATATTGACAACTTGCGATGGTGATCCGTCATGGCACCCATGGTCTGGTCCACACCAGGTGTGGTCACGGATAGGCTGTGCGGTACACCCCGTACTACCCCTTGTAGCAGTCTCGCACACTTCCCGTCAACTAGAGGTCATCGACACATCCACACGAGCTCAGAAGACAAAGCACCTCCCAGACCTTTCCGATCTCCAGGATGCCCCTGTGGCAAGCCTGAGAGGTAAGAGAGCCATAGAACCCGGTCTACCCAAACAGCTGCTGACATAGACGTGCAAAGAACTCCGCTTCTCCCCTTGCGGCAACTACATCAACTTCCTGTCCGTCGCCTTCGTCCCCCAGAAAGAAAAGGCAAGCACCGAAGCACGCGTGACACTGTCAACGTTCAACTTCAACCACGAAGGCAACAGTGATGACACCCTTTTGAGAGAATGCCCTCCCCAGAGGTGCACATACACATTTGGCGAGACACTCGCTGACGTGCCCTTTCCACTGGCCCTGACACACTGGAGCGACACAGAAGTCATCATCGCGCTACCGCCTCTGACATGTGATCCGAAAGTCCTCAAAATTATGCTTCCTGTTCTCCCACATGTGGCTGTATCGGGGGCGGAGGAGGGTGGTTGCACAGATGGGAATGCCATTGTGACACTGAAAAATGGGATATACTTCCCGACGTCAACCCCAAGCCGTCACGCGCATCTCATGTACCGTAACGACTGGGGTAGCGGCGGCCGCCTGTATCTCGTACTGGACAGATTAGTCCACGCCGGCGCCGGCGAAGACAACGATGCCACGAAAGCCACCGAAAATGGCACAGAGAGCTCTACAAATATCGACAAGGTTAATAATGACAAGGCTAATGGACCGGATCTTGTCCATGTGAGCCCCGCGGTTGTGCTGCGCTGGAAGATCGCGCACCGTGACGGGTGGAGGGCATGGGACCCTAGTGTGGACGGCACGTCGTCGGATCTGAAGAGAGACGTGCCTGTGTGGAAGATGTTGAGAGGCCAGTTCGTGGACAGCGACAAGCTGTTCAGCGTGCCGATCCGTAGCGGACTGGACTGGAGGAGGAAGGGGTACCTAAGCTGTTCGGCCATGGGGTGATTTATATGAGCCTTGCGGGGGTGCTCCTTAGCATCAATCAACAAAGGGTATCCAACATGCTGGAAATACATGGGGTACTCGGCAGAGACGAATCTCATATACCACTCAGCGATGGTCATCTATTGGACAACTACAAGCTTCCGGCTTCCTCAAGGCCTCTAGCTCAATCAAAGAGAAGCTACCAATTTTTTTCTTTTTCCTTTTTGAGGTGATGGAGTGGTGGTGGCCTCATCTGTGTTCGAACTTGGGCATGCCCCAGCGAGCTCTAGACACGGCACACTCTGGCGCACGGACCATACCGCAAAGCCTACTGCAAAGGACAGAGATGGATCATAGTCTTCAAAGGAGTGTTTTCCCGACAAAGGCACATCATGTATGTTTGTGGGTGTGGTTGGATGTTACACTTCTCTGCCTTTGATTTTGGTGGAGGGGAGAGGGGACCGCGTGTCGGGTCTAAGTACCTAGGTATCTTAGACGGCCCGCACCCGTACCCGCACCGGCCCAGGTTCTCGGGACATACATGCTTTCCGTACCGCAGGAATTGTCGGGCTCGTCAAAAACAGCATCAACTGAGAAAAGGGATAATTTTCGCCGGGGCCGCACAATATTGCCATTTCTAGGCAGGACAAGTGTGTTGCGAATGGTGCTTCGTTCGAACCCAAGGGCGAAACGGCGGGCCTCCCACCTCGCAACAGCTCCCACTGTGCGGGTACTTCAGCCCCGACAAGCTTGCATTGGGACACTGTCGTGGCATCATCGTCTCTGGGACGACCTCTCTTGAAATACATGTGATTCCTCGCGTACCTTATGACTGGATATGAAAATACGGTAGAATAACTGTTTTTGATGGACCAATCTCTATGAGGTTTGGGTTCCTGCACGCTGCAATTGCATGGTCAGATACCTGCCTGCGGTGCTTAGGTACCTAGGTACCTAGCTAGCTACCTGGTCAGCTTGCCTAGATCTGGCCTGTGCCTTGGACCTCAACCACAAGCTGCCCTGGGATGCTGTGCTACCTCTCCAAATGACCCCAGAAACATTTAGAACAGCGGGCATTGAATTTGTGATTTATCTGCAGATAGCCCACGTAGAGCGGCATTACCATCGAGCCACATACCCACCCAAGTCGCTTGCCTTCGCCAGCGCATCTTGAAGCAACTGACCGCCGTTCCTCAATTCACGGAGACATACTAGCAGTGAAACACACCCAGCCTAACGACCACACAAGATCCTCCTACAACCATGGCGAGCGGCCTGGGTATAACAACCCCGGCCTCGCGCCCCTCGACCAGCGGCTCCAAGTTCCAGCTCCCAAGCAGCTCCTCGTCAAGCTCCGCCGATCACGACCCAACGAGACCACCAAACGGAGACGACGACGACGACTTCGACCCGGATGCGCCCCTCCCCTTCCCAACCGCCCTCTCTCGCCGCGACTTCCTCGCCCCCGACTTCAACGCAGCCACATACCTCTCATCACTCTTCCCCTCGGGCTCCTCCGAAGACACGGGCACGGGCGCGTACCACCGGCACCAGACGCTCGAGGACCTGCGGGCGGAGCTCCGGGAGCGCAGCAGCGCCATCAGCGCCGAGCTGCTGGAGCTGGTCAACGCCAACTACGCGGCGTTCCTGGGGCTGGGCGACGGTCTGCGGGGCGGCGGCGAGCGCGCCGAGGACGTGCGCGTCGCGCTGCTGGGCTTCCGCCGCCATGTCGAGGACGTCCAGGCGCGCGTGCGGGGGCGGCGGGAGGATGTCCTGCGGTCCGGGGCCGAGCTGAGGGCCGTCCAGGGGGAGGTCGAGGCCGGGAGGCGGATGCTCGAGCTTGATGAGCGGGTTGGGGTACTGCTTGGGAAGTTAGAGGATGGTGGCCCTGACGAGGATGAGGAAGATGACGACGGCAGCGTGGATGACAGCGAGGAGGGGCTGGTCGAGATGGCGAGGGAGTACAATGCTATCGTCAGGCTGGCCAACGCCCTCGGGCGGGACCTGCCGTACGTCAGGAAGATGGAGGAGAGGATCACGAGGTGTAGGAACACACTGCTGGTGGATCTGGGTGCTTCGCTGAAAGAGGCGCGGAAAGCGGGCGAGCAGGAAAGGACCGTCAGACTCCTGGGGGTGTATCGACAGCTGGGTGCATACTCAGAGGGAGTCAAGACACTCAAGGAGAAATAATAGAGGTCGCAACCGTCGTCGCATGTCCCGAGGACGTTTCAAAAGCAATGTCACAATATGATACCCATTATGCGCGATACGCCGTTCAACATCTTGAAATGTACACCATGTCTTCATAAATTGATTGTACAGATTGTTCTCCCTGCCACGCCATGCCATGCCTCTACAAGCCAGTGTCAACATCGGCATCACCCGCGCAACCCCCTATCCACCGTTACATCGCGCTAGTCAACATAGTAGGTGTCAGACCTTCCTCAGTAGGGTTGAACCCGCCGTTCAGGCTGAATCCCGGCCCGTGCGTGCTGCTCATGACGACCTCGTGCACCTCCTTGTTAAACGAGGAATCCAGCGTTGAGCAGTCGTCCTTGATCTGCGACACAAACGCCTTGACATTGGCAGCCAGCATGTCGGGCGTGAAGCCCAACTGACCCACAGACAGCCTGATGACACCGTCCTTCTCGCGGTAGTTGTCAGCGCCCGCCATCTCCTTCAGCAGGCCGAGCACGTTGCTCGTGATGGTCTTTTGGCGCACGCTGGGCATCAGGCCCTTGGGGCCGAGCACGCGGCCCATGTTGGCCTTGGCCAGCTTGTCGGCGGAGCCCCGGTCGCAGATCAGGCTGGTGAGCTCCATGGTGCCGTCGCGGAGGGCCTGGAACAGCGAGTCCTCGCCGACGGCGACAGCGCCGGCCTCGCGGGCCTGGATGGCGAGCGCGGAGCCCTCGCGGCAGACGACGCCGATGCGGCGGTCCGACTTGACGGGGTGTGGCAGGCGGATGCGGCTCTTGATCACGGGGCCGGACTTGAGGGTCTTGAGCTTGACGGCGAGGTCGTACTTGGTCGTCTGGGGGTTCTGGCCGACCTCGAAGGCGCGTGCGTATCTGTTCAGCAGCTTGTGAGTAAACTGGTATCCTCCCGACCGAACAACTATACAACATAAGAGGCAGATGACGAGGTTGTCGCATACCGGATGGCATCGCACAGCGAGAACTGCTGCATGTTGTCGAGCCTGTCGACCCTGAACCCCTTGTGAATCCTCCTCTTCTTCTCCCTCTTCCTGGCGCCGCTTGGCCGTCCCGATGCATTTCGTGTTTGTTGTGCGGCTGCGACTACTGATGGCGCGAGGTATCGTGGTATCACTGATTGTATTGTTGGTCTGGATGATGTGGCGAGACTGAGCCTCGCCATTGAGGCCAGGCATTGGTTTATTGAGGCCATGTTGGGTGGATATGTGTTGCGACAGTGACGGGCTGACGTCTGTCTCTCTGCCTGGTGGAAATGGAGCTCTTGACTTGGTAGAAGGAAAGCTCAAATTTCGTCAGGACGGAAGCGCTAGGGTTGGGACAACAGGGATGGCCGGCGGGTGGGGGGGCGGAAGGGGGGTATGCCAATCCAGCCCGGTATGACCCCTCCTCGAAATTTCACCCCACCAGCATTCCCTCCTAGCTGCTGCTCCTGCTTGTCCGCCTCCCACCTTTTGCCGGTTGACTCACGAGACATTCCTTTCCCCTTGACCTTGAATTTTGCCTGCAAGTTTCACCTTCCTTCCGTCCAATTCTCGAAGGACAGCACGCAATCATGAAGGCAGACGAGCTCAAGGCGATTACGCCCAACCTGGGCAAGGACTTCAAGACCATCGAGCCCCATCTGGTCGCCCTCGACAAGCACCTCATCCTGAGGACCTACCTCGACGGCTACCAGCTCGGCGAGAACGATAAGGCAATCTGGACTGCCCTCCGTACCAACCGTGCCGCTGCCTCGTACATTATCAAGGGCGCCCTCGCCAACCTGCTCCGGTGGTACGCCTTCGTCGATGCCACGCACCCCGAGATTCAGGAGTCTATCAAGGCCGACGAGGCAGAGAAGAGGAAGAAGACTGCCGCTGCCAGTAAGGCTGGAGGTAACTTCAACCTCGGGCTGCAAGACACCGAGAACGGCGTTGTCACCAGGTTCCTGCCTGAACCGTCGTGAGTACCCATCTCCACCAATTGGCCGTACATGGCCAGCCAGTCTGAATGAAGCAATGCTCTGACGTTCACTTGAAGAGGATACCTACACATCGGCCACGCTAAAGCTGCCCTCCTTGCCGACTACTTTGGCCATGTTGCCTACAAGGGAAAATTGCGCCTGCGTCTCGACGATACCAATCCCTCCAAGGAGAAGGGAGAATACCAGGATGCTATCATCGAGGACCTTGCCCTGATGGGCATTACGGCCGACCACCTCTCCTACACCTCCGACTACTTCGAATACCTGTACGACATGTGCACGAGGCTCATCTCCGAGGGCCACGCATACGCCGATGACACAGGCACAGAGCAAATGCGAGACGAGCGATGGAAGGGCATCCCGTCCAAGCACCGAGACCAGCCCGTCGAGGAGACACTGCGCATCTTCAAGGAGATGAAGAAGGGATCCGAGGAGGGTCTCAAGTGGTGTATCCGCGCTAGAGTCTCGTACGACAACCCAAACAAGGCCATGAGGGACCCTGTCGTCTACCGATGCAACGTCGAGGATGCCCACCACCGGACCGGGACAACATGGAAGGCGTACCCCATGTACGACTTCGCCTGCCCTGTCATTGACAGTCACGAGGGTGTCACACACGCCCTGCGGTCGACCGAGTACACCGACCGCAACCCCCAGTACCAATGGTTCATCGACACTCTGAAGCTGCGCCAGGTCCACATGTGGGACTTTGCCCGCATGAACTTTGTCAAGACATTCCTGTCGAAGCGGAAACTGGCTAAGCTCGTCGACACCGGCAAGGTTTGGGGCTGGGACGATCCTCGTATGCCTACCATCCGTGGCGTGCGCAGACGAGGCATGACCGTGGAGGCTTTGCGCGACTTCATCATCAAGCAGGGACCCAGCCGAAACGTGACGACCATGGACTGGACCGTGTTCTGGGCCAACAACAAGAAGGTCATCGACCCTATTGCCCCTCGGTTCACGGCTATTCTGCGAAAGGACGCCGTGAAGGTTACTGTCAAGGGCACTGACGCCCCTGCTGCCCCCGTCACGGAGAGCAAGCCCAAGCACCCAAAGAACAAGGATGTTGGCCTTAAGCAGGTCGTTTTCTCCGACGAGCTGCTGCTGGACCAGGCTGATCTGGCGCTCATGAAGTCCGACGAGGAGATCACGCTTATGACCTGGGGCAACGCCTTTGTGCGCTCCATCGACGGCTCGTCGCCCGTCAAGACCGCGGCCGTCGAGCTCAACCTGGCCGGTGACGTCAAGAAGACCGAGAAGAAGGTGACGTGGCTGTCCACTAAGGGCACCACGCTTGTCCCGGCCGAGCTATGGGACTTCGACTACCTGATCACCAAGGACAAGCTCGAGGAGGATGACAACCTGGAGGACTTCCTGAACCCCAACACGAGCACTATGGAGGAGGCATGGTGTGACGAGAACGTCGCGAGCCTGAAGAAGGACGACATCGTCCAGCTAGAGAGGAGGGGGTACTACCGTGTGGACAAGGGTCTTGTGGACTACAAGGAGGGTGAGGATAGGAAGGTAGTGTTGTTCAACATCCCCACTGGAAAAACGGGCGAGGCGCGGCCCTCCAAGTAGAGGCGCTTGGCAAGCTCCGGCTAGAGCGGATCGCAAAAAATTATGAAAGATCGAAATCACGAGCGGAATAGAATACTGTTGACTGTACAGTACCACCAAGAAGGCCTAGACGCAGCCTTTGCATGTGTCAATGCACCTGGGAGACTTCCCAAGACGCGGTCCTATGTTGATGGTGGAAAAAGGTGCCGCTTTCCGGCCGAAAACCCCAACCATCAATCATCACTAGCAGCAGGTTTCCACCGTCCTCCGTCCAATCCGGGAGCAGTTCATCTACTCGTCTAAGTATGAAGCCAAGTCAGGTTTGATTTGGGTTGTCGAAAGGGCTGCGCTGATATCATTATGAACCCTGCCAATCAACCACCAGCTTGCTCCAGAGCTTGGCACAAATGACAGGTCCCTTGCTGCGTCCCAAGGGCGAGCCTCCCGTTGGTGGCAATCCATGGAACAGCATGCAGCCACTGGGGGCCGTTTTGGAGACATGCTTGGGCAAGGACGCCCTGGTCTTGGGCCGTTCCACCCGGACCTGTCAGCCATGTGTTCCCGTCAGCCCCGTCGATTCGCAGGCAGGAACACAGGTCGACAAGAATAGGCCCGCGAGCTGGCGAAGCCACACAATTTGGTTTCGTGATCCTATTACATGTTTTGGATAGTCGTAACGTCATGTTGACGGGGGCTTGTCACACCCGAACGGAGGCATGCCTACGCATGGTTCTCTTCTCGGCCGGAGCCAATGGTCCGGTGTAAGCTCACAGAGGATACATAACGCCGCGGATTGCCTCCACATCTCTTAGGAATTTCAGCTGGTAGAGGAAGCGAAAGTCCTCAAGCATTCTATTGAACCAACTTTTGACTTTCCGGGCACAGAAAGGTCACACTCCCCAACCGACAAGTCGCACAATAGGCCCCCAACTAGGCACCGCCCACTGGTACCTCACCCGACACGAGTCTGACCACCTGACCGGCCTGGGATATGTTTCGTTACCGAAGTGATATAAGACGGCTGTTTCAACGAACGACCTGAAGGCCGGCAATGACGCGTGGGATCGTTTAAGGTTATTAGACCTGCGCAATCGCAGCCCAACCGGTCGAAAGTTCACGAACGCTGAGAGGCTTTATAATACCTTGAAGAACGGCTCAGCAATCACACCCACAATCTAGACACCCCTTTGCCAAGAGAGCCCAACCGCAAAGGCCTTCCCCTTTGAAGATCAACATCGCACAAGATGCCATCCCCACCAAAGAACCCGTCCATCGGGATCCGCTACATCTCGGACGCCGTGAAGAGCGACCACCGCCTCGTCGAGAGGCTCCACGCCTCCCTGGTATCGCCGCCGCCGAACACAACCCCAGAGGACCAGCGCGCGCTGTGCTCGCGGCTCTCGTGGGAGCTGGCCCGGCACGTGGTCGCGATGGAGCTCTTCATCTTCCCGGGGACGGCCCGCCGCGCCAAGCAGGGCAGCCAGGCGGCGAAGGAGAGGCAGCGCGACATGGCGCAGCTGAGGGGCGCGCTGCGGTTCTTCTCGAAGGAGGCGGCAGCGGCCAAGGCCGGCCCGGACGATTGGAAGTTTAGCAGTGCGCTGGAGGGGCTGGGCGGGCACCTGGGGCGGCACATCCGCGATGTCGAGAGGGTGGACCTGGTGAACATTGAGAAGATGCTCAGCGGGCAGGAGAGCGAGGACCTGGCGAGGGACTTTGAGATTTCTGTCTTCTTCATCCCGCATGGAGTGCGCGAGGAGGAATACGGGGTGGCGGATGTCAAGGCGCCTTATAAGAGTGTCGAGGAGCTGTTGGATGCCAGTGCTGGTGAGCTTCGTGCTGCGATGGAGAAGTTCCCACGGGAATGAGGATACGACTTGTGGGATTTGGAAAACAGGGACTTTGGCGACATTTAGACCTAGAATGCGGCATACCTGGAAATCGAATTTCTTCAAGTGTCAAGCCCAAAGCCACTCTTGTGATCCTTTACCCAGGTTGCAACCTCTGAACATGGCGCACACCAGATGTCCTGATCCGACCCTATCTTCAGAACAACCTCCTCCAGCACCGCCATCCGAGCCTCATCGGTCGTCAGGAAGGGATGGAACAAAATTGACATGTAACCACCCTGCCCCTTGACCTCCTCAATCCGCTGCACCAAGTACCCCCGAAAGTCCTCGGGACCAAGCACCTCCTCCTGGGCCCCATGCTCACGACGTATGGCCGCGAACTTGTCCATATACCAGAACGCATCCACAGCCTCCCACTCAAACGGCAGCACCACCACATCCTTTCCCGAGTCCCCCTTGTCGATGCCAAACTCCCCCAGCGGCGAGACATACTCGACACCAAACCTCCTGCACAGGCCCAGCGTCCTCTCCCCGTTGACCCGTCCCCCAGGCGGTCGAAACCCCCGATACGGCACCCCGGCCTCGGTCGCGGCGGCGTGGCTGCGCTCGAAGCTGTCCTCCTCCTCGGCCGCCGATAATGCGTGCCACGGCTCGTGCTGGAACCCGTGCCAGGCGACCTCGTGGCCCCGCCGCTGCAGGTCCGCCACGGCGGCGGGGTAGACGCCCAGGCTCCAGGCCTCGGCGAAGTAGGTCGCCCTGATGCCGTCCCCGCCCTTGCCCTGCTGCGCCAGGAGGTCCAGGATGCGCGGGAGGGTCTGGAGGACTGCGGGGTCCTGGCCTGTTGGCTTGTCGGCGGGCCAGGACTTGTTGTGCACTGCTTGCGCCTCGCCCAGGTTGTCCATCGTGAAGGAGATGGCGCATCTGGCGCCGTGTGGCCAGGGGTTGGGCATGGTGTTGCTGGTGGTGGTGCGAGCGTACCCAGGTAGGAGAGCCTGTTGCTGGAAGTGTTGGGTTCAGTGAGATTGGTGAGGATTTGGTGTTTAGTTGACAGGCAAGTTAGCAGCTGGATTTGGAATAACCAAAGAACGGCCTCGGACAGGAAGTTCGGTGGAGATATGTGTACAAAGTTAGATTGTTGCAAGGTACTGACTATACATCTGCACCGAATTAATCCGTCTCAATGACGCAAGCGCCGATTGGGGGGAAAGAGAGGACCAATCGGCACATATCGAGCGATTCAACTTTTGACGACCCATCATCAACCACTGCGGCACCACCAATTCTTCCGGACCTGCCATCCCATCCACTCTCGTTCCCATTTGCCCGCGTCTCCAGAGACAACTGGCTAGGGCCCGACCTTGTTGAAAACATTGGAACCTGCGATCTTCGTCTGCAGCCCTTCGCGCCTGACCCTTCTCACTTGTGGGTTGCACACGCGACTTACCGGCGATGACCACCTGGAACTGGCCCCTACACTCGCCTGTGTTGATGAAGTCGGCAGTGGTGAAGGTGCCATTATACAGCAGGCAGACAATGTGGCACTGTGACGGCGGGTTGGGGCAGCTGTTATCCGTGCTCGGCGCGACCGTGGGCGAGCGCTGGAAGTCTGGCGGGGCTGGTTAGGTCTCAGGTGACCAAAACCGACACCATTTTGCTGGAAGAAAAGGATTCGCAGAATGGAATGCCAGACAGCGGGTAAGGCGACGTAAAGGCAGAAACAGCGAGAGGGCGGGGATCAATCAACTCACAAACGTCAAAGGAGCGACAGCCCACCGTGTTGGTGCACTGGTTCGCGAAGCCCGGCACGTCGTACGAGGCCAAGTTGATCCAGTTCATGGTGAAGGACGTCGCCTTCTGCGCGATGGCCGGCTGGTTGCTGGCGACCAGGAGGTAGCCCGGCACGACAAGGCTACCCGGTGCCGTCGCCGCTGCGGCGTAGATCGGAAAGCTGGAGAACGACGCCGCGGTGTCCGGCCTGTTGGATTGTTGTCCTGGTCAGCAAGTGTGCCACCAGCACCTCCTGCTTTGGCTGCTGGCCCTAGCCGGCAGACAGTGAAGAGCAAGAAGAGCACGAGCGAGTGGGGTGGACGATGGAGGGGGGGGTGGGTGTCGAGCTGGGTCCAGCGTACACCAGTGGTACGAGCGAGCTGCTGTTGGGCCCGCGGCCGTAGTTAGGGGAGGTCCTGAGAGCACGGTGGTCCTTTTCGTTGAAGCCGCTGCTCGCCATCAATCAGCTCGGGTAAGTCTGTTATTGGCGTCGCGCTTGTGCTCGTGCAGAGCAAGGCGACGAGGGCAGACGCCCCAGCCAGAGACTGGGAGTGGAGGAGGGGTAGGGCCTCTGTATGAGGGATTTCTGGTGAGAATTGGAGTATAATAATCGAGGTACTATTAGAACAGCACGACGGAGTGGCGAATCCTAGAGTTCAAACGGTCCGAATATGGCTCTGGGAGGCTCATCCTTTTTATCTAGGTCGGGCCCCGGCGAGCATTGGAGAAACTCTGAGGACGTTGAAGATCATAGACGTCAAGCAGTACACAGTTGTACTAGTGCACCGGGCTATTGTATCAGAGATCCAGAGCCCATCGCGCGACGCGACTCGTCAACATGGCAACCGACCTCATCTTGATACATAGCTCCACGCCGGACACATGTCAAGCTCACTTAGCTCAAGAGCTGTCAAGCCCGCCACGAAGCTTGTTGTTTACAACCTCGGGAAAAGCTTCACCGGTCGGAGAACATAGCGTCGTCGCCCACGACGCTATACCCAGCACGCCGACAGCCATGAACCAGGGCAAGAGGATAGCACGAGACTATGGCCAGAGACCATGGCATATGGGAGGTGTGTACCTGACACACTTAAAAGGGAGGGTCCCGCCGAGGTCAAGAGGGACAGCCCCCGGGAGCAGGTCCCCTCTTCTCTTCTTCTCTACCTCTTTTAGGAGACCTACCTCTTGTCTTTTGGGAGACCCATCTCTTTTAGGGGACCGAAGCTTGTCACCGCATCCATGGACGATCAACCAGACGACAACAGCAGCGACGGCGGACCGTACATCAAGTTCCGCGATGTTGACTGGACGGGACCCGTCGTCGTCCCTGGGCCTCTGTTGCATGGTTATGTTGACCCGTATGGTTCTGACACCGGCACCGTGGACCACCGACTCGAACAACACGTAGTCGATTCTCCGGTCGAGGCCTCGTCTGTCTGTCTTATCCGGACTAACAGCACCATCGGCCAGGGCGTCTCCGAGGGCAGGATCCGCGACTCGCTGGAGCTCCCCAAGTACATGCCCCCGAACCCGCTCGGCGTCCGCAGGGCCTCCCAGGCGGGCTCCACCGCCGCCGTCGCTGCCGCCGCAGAAGCAGCAGAAGCAGCAACACCCGCAGCACAGCCAGCCGGGAAAGAAGGAGAAGAGCCCCCCAAGATGACGCCCGACGTCTTCGCCTTCAGAGTCCCGGCGACCATGCTCCGCGGGGACGAGGGCCTCCGCCGCCGTGGGGGCCTACCGTCGTACGCCCTGAACGTGGTGCAGCCCTACCCGAACCCGAGCGGGCTCAAGAAGAAGCGCGCGGCGCCCGTCGTCCTCGGGGCCCTGCCCGAGCGCCTGCTGAAGCGGCCCAAGGAGGGGCCCGTCATCGTCTCGAACAACCCGGACGGCAGTGTCATCACCGCCATCCAGGTCCAGGACGACGAGTCCAAGGCTGGCGATGCCAGCAAGCCCGGCGACGGCAGCGCCGCGAAGAAGGCACCGGCCGGGGAAGCCCCGCGACGCTGGCGCCCGGTCGAGGCCCTCTTTGCCCGCAAGGTGCGCAAGGACAAGGCCAAGGGCGAGAAGGAGGCAGCTGCCCCGGAGCCCAAGGGCAAGGCGCTCGAGGCCGTCGAGATTGGCGAGTCCGCGCGCGGCAAGCCGGACCTTGTTGCCGGCTACGAGTCGCAGCAAGGCCGCGACGGGGAGCAGACGGATGACGGCACCACCAATGCTGTCCGCAAGGCCCGCAAGGCTGTCGTCCGGTACTTGAAGGTGACCGCTTAGGTCAATTTGTGGGGGGGAAGGGGAGGGGGAGGGGGGCAGGTCGAAGACAAGGAGAGGGGAGGGGAGGGGAGCAGGACCAGGTGAAGGGAGCAGTACAGATGGATGATGGTGTGACATTCAACATGGACACTGAAAAGTATATTCATTTTAGTGTAATATCTACTCATTTCAGTGTATTTACAGACTTTGGTAGTGGCTTTTAGTAAAATACATCTTGGCCCGAGTCCTTTCACGAGAACAAGTGACTAGATGAATACATATGTTTGGTCCACGGCAACATTGGCAGGATCTGAGGAGAGATCTCTCTGCGGCGGGAGCATGCTCCAAGAAACCATACAAAGTCATTTCCGAGTGTCGTATTGAGAGACACAACGTCGCACGTTGCGCCCCACGGCTGTGATTACCGAAGCAACCTTGACCGGTAGTCTTGGGCCGGCCTTGGGGCGAAATGGTGGCTAGTGGGGAGCAGTAGCGTGAGGAGCTTTAGAGGTCTGATCGACGGGCCCGCACATGGTGCACATGTGAGTCAACATCCAGCGGCCCAGTCCCACTGTTCTCGTGTGTATTCGTGTCTCTCGCTGCTGCTGCGGTCGATACTGCTCTCAAATCAAAGGCTTTTTCTTTTGGCCCCAGAATACCTATGCATGGCGCATGCAGCCGAACCCAAAGCACGCCGTGACGCCTTGTTGCTTGCTTGCTTGCTTGCTTGCTTAAATTCAATCCAAGCCCTCTTCCGTAGTAGTAGTAGTAGTCGCAAAACTCTCAGTAGCGCGGACTCAAAAAGTGACCACGCTTTCCAAGCAACATCCCCCCCTTTCGAACTTGAGATGCACCCCTTACTGCCATCACGTGTTAGTCCAACTCGGGTTGCTGGTGTATATGCAGTGGCACCACCCGCGGGCGAGCCGAGGGCGGCGGCGAGTAGATGATGGTCCCCGTCGTCTTGACGATGTCCCGCAGGCCCGAGGCCATGGTCGAACCCGCCGCCGCGCCGACCGCCACGCCGTGGAGAGGCTTGCCCAGCTGCTCGAACTGCTTCATGCGCGTGAAGGCGATGGGCATCGATGGTGATCGGAGGTTGTACTGGTGAGAAGTGTCAGCTCATCGTGTCATGTATGTCGCAACAGACGGTCGTAAGATGAAGGGTATAGGGGCAATCCCGAAGGAAGCCCTAAGTGATGAAAGAAGAAATCGTCCACTCACCCCTGCGAGGATGGCAGCCTGCCCGATGCCCATCTCCTCCGAGATGTACTTGAGCGTCCTCTTCATGAACGTCCTCTGCGTCTCGGTCGCATAATCAGAGCTCGCCGCCGCGAACACAGGCCACATGCAGAAAACACCCGCCAGACTCGGCGGCTGGTACCGGCCCCCGCCGGCCCCCTCCGTGTACCCCGAGCTCGCCCTCGCGGCGCCGAACACGTACGGCACCGAAGCAACGATATCAGCAATAAGAGCCTCGCACAGCACCCGCGTGGCCTCGTACTCGGGTCCCTCGCGGTAGTCGCCCTCCGGGCCCAACAGCCACGCGCGGCAGCGCATGGCCGTGTTGCGCACGTACAGGCGCGCTGCGCGCGCCCAGTTGAGGATGTAGCAGATGAACATATCAATATAAGCATCGACCCTCCCCACATACGCGATCCCGCCCATGATGGCCGGGTCGGCGCCCGTCATGCACCGCACCGTCATGCCCTTCCACGCGATGGGGAGGGCGGAGACGTGTGCCTCGTAGTCGGCCTCGAGGGCGTCGGCCTCGCGGAGGAGGGCCTCGATGGTTTCCCGGGGAGGGGGGTGCGGTAGCGGGGCGTGGCCTAGCCCCCAGCCGCCCAGGACGCGCTCCACGCCCACGCGGAGGTCAGCGGCGCGCAGGGAGAGCTCGGCGAAGCGGTGCTGGGAGGGGTCTTGTTCGAACTCCTCGGTTAGGTGGTAGAGGTCTGGCTCGAGGGGGGTGGCGTAGCATATGCTTCTTGAGACCTGTGGGAAGTGAGTGAATTGGTCGAGGCATGAGGGTGACAACACTGTAAAATCATGTGTCCACGAAGTTGACGATGTGGTGGTAGGTTCAGATGTCTCTGGATTCGAAAACTTACAAGTAAAGACCTCAGGATGAGGAAAATCTTGCGGCCGACGACGGTCTGGAAGACATCCTTTCCTCGCATCTTGAGCAGGGCCACTGCGCCGTCGAGATGAGAGCCGAACGCCTCTGCTTTTTGATACGATGGCCGGGAAGGTCTCAGTTGCTATACATGACATCTCTCATTAGTATACGGTCTTTCACAAGAGACTGTGACTCTCGAGGAAGTAACAGACTAGGGAGGAAGACGGCGGGGTGTCATATACCTCAAAGGTGGTCAGCAACGTCACACAGGCAAGAGTCGAGTTATCCCGCGCCTTCTTAGGATCGCCAATGGCCTGGAAGGTAGCCTCGAGCGCACGCAGGTACGTGGCCTCAGCCCTCGGGAGCAGGTCCAGGACCTTCTGGCGGGCAGCAAAGGCGATCATGGCGGTGGCGGAGAAGGCCAGCGGCAGCGGGTGGTCCCTCCCTGGCGGCTCGTTGGCGAGCAGAGGAAACAAAAAGTCGAGGTAGCCGTGGTTGCGCAGCGACGTGCCCTGCACAAAGTTGGACAGGAAGTAGCTGTAGACCTGCTCGCCGACGGGGGTGCCGATGCAGCGTGGGATCACCATGGACCACTGCGACGCGTAGTTGAGCGGGCTCTTTGGGCTGTGCGGGGTGGCGGCCTGCGACACCGGGGACGGGTACGAGCCGTCGACGGGGCTGCTGCTGCTGCTGCCACCGCTGATGCTGGCGGCGGTGTGGGTGGTGCTGGTGGTGGCGCTCGACGGCGACGACCGCTCGCCCGGCGGGATGTACTGCCGTATGATGATGTCCTTGCTCGGCGACACGCCCGGCCCGTCGTCGTCCCTCTCCTTGTCGCCGGAGAAGCGCGTGAACTGCTTCTGGGTCTCGTCGACGATCCTCAGGGCGTTGAGATCCCGGTAGCCCGGACACTTCCAGCCCCTCTTCCGACATTTCCTGCACTCAGGCCGTGTTGTGTCACACTGCTGGGGCGTCAATACGGATATGCCCAGTGGGAAAGGCCTGTACGAAAGGAAGGGAAAGGCATTGATGACGAGGAGGGTTGCTGATGGTCACCAAAGACAATGGCAGTCCATTGGGAGACGAAATTGACGAGTGTCACAGAAAGAAGTTTGGGATAGAGACAGGAGAAGAGAAACAAAGACTTTCGTGAACTCGCTCACCTTGATCCGCCTCGACCTGCAGGCAAAACAGCCCGGCGAAGGCTTCCCGGTGTTGACCATTGTCAACCTGCCCAGGAGGATGAGCCCGAGGAAAGCGACGTGGAGTACCTGTAGCTACCCGGCCCTGTCTTGGCACTATCGCCAACGTGAGCGTGGTATGCAGCAAGAGTGGGCGTGAGTGTGAGTGTGTGTGTGTGTGTGTGTGTGTGTCGTTCGTGAGTAGCCGCCGTTGTCGTGAGTAGCCGAATCAGTCTGGAAACTGATCGATCGAGCGGGCCAGCCCGTTCCACGCTGCTGTGGATCACGACGGTTCCCGCTGGTTATTTTTGCCGGACGAGCGGCAGCAGGCCCCCGTAGTCCAGGCAGTCAGTGATGGGTCAGTGGCAGTGGACGACTCGACTCGACTCGAGGACTCGGCTCTGCTTGGGCGACCCTGTGGGTGCTCCGTCGTGGATGCAGTGGCAGGTGGTGCGTGGCTGCAGTGCGAGGGGCGGGATCTGCAGGTGTACAGGACCGTATGTATGTACAAGGATGGATGTATGTATGTATATAGATGGATGCGGAAGGTGGCTGGAGACGAGAGAGCATGTGTGTGTCTCTCTCTCTCTCTCTATCTCTGTGACTCTCTCTCGCGCGCGCTGTTTCTGTGTGGCTGTCTGCCTGCCTCTGCCTCTTGGCTCTTGTGTCTTGTCTTGTCTTCTCGTCTCGCTCTATGCCCCGACCCCCTCGAGGATCAGGCAGTGTAATTTGCCTCGCAAAGACGCCCGGACTGCGGTGGGTGAGGATGATGTCACCCTAATGGTCTCGCTCGGTTGCTGGTTAAAACCGGGGAAGACGAATCTAAACTTCCCGGCTCCCCTGATTCAAGGGCCTGGCCCGGCGGCTCAGACCTGACAGTTTGAAGCACAGCAATGCACGCAGGGCAGGGCAAGGCAGGACAACGGGCATGCATATAACACACGCGCACGCGACCCAGCAGGCTGGCAACGGGTGAGAGAGTGTGAGTGTGTGTGTGTCAGGGCAGCAGAGAACAGGGCAGAACGGTGCAGGACAGGGCAAGGCAAATGCAGCTGGGTTCGCTGCGGTCCGTGTGGGGAGGGGGTGGGCTTGACAGAGACGCCACGGGTGGGTTCAGAGTGTGTGCTGGCGGGTTTCTGAGCGCCCACTTCACGGCGGCGGCTGCTGCTGCTGCCCGCTTGCTCAAGGCTGATCAGATGGGCTGCACGAGAAGCGTAATTTCGCCCTGCAGATTGCGCGTCTCCGTCTCCACGGCGGCGGCTGACATGTGAGGCGCAAAGGGGGTCGTCGAGGATGGGAGTGAGAATACAAGTGAGAGTGCGGGTGAGGGCGACAGTTCCTCCATCGGGCTATGCCAGAGTAGTATTGGCCTGAGACTGATGCGACTGAAGGGTGCAGCGGCAGTAGCGGCGGTGCCGGCCAGTAGTGAGGGCGTGTGTGTGGTGCTGGCAGTGGTAGTGTATGGGAGAAGCGTTGCTTGTGAATGAGGGGCTCGGATACATTATGGGAATGAATTGGGGGGTGGGAGAGGGACAAGCTATTTCCACGTGCATTCGGCAGGATGGACAGTTCCGGTCGGAAGGGGCCAGTCTAGGTCTGGGTCTGGGTCCTACTGGGTCTGTCTGCTGGGTCTGGGTACGGTAGGTCGACCAGACCTGCCTGTTTTGTTATCTTGCTGGCTGTCCCATCCCTGTCGCCCCGTCTTCCCCGAACGGGGTCAAGTCTTGGGCCTGTCAAGCCTGTCGACGAGCAAATCCCCACAGTTATTTTCCTCGACAGCACCAGCAACGATGCAGATTCCCAACACGGCATCGCTCTGCCCGGGGGCCCAGCCCTGAGCTCCCACGTCCTCTGGCCCCGGAGTTGGCGCTTTTTTATGCTTATTGTTATAGAATGATCTGATGATCGGCAGCACAGCTCCGTAATTTCCTTCCCACCCCTTGCCATACGTACCTAGGCACCTGGGTCGCCTGCAGATGAGAGCTAACCCGTCCGAACGATTGTGATTTGGTGGAGTCTAACGGGCCACGGAACCATAGTCCCTACCGGTGGCTCGTGCGAGTACGACCTGTCGTTACATGGGATCTAGTAGGGCGTGTGCGCGCTCCCAAAATGATGCATCAATCTGGCTGTCTGGCCTGTTGTCAACAGCACAGAATGCTCGGCGCGCCATCTGCCCACTGGACCGCGCGGTAGCGCCGCGACATTTGTGTGTGAGTGTCGAGACTAGTGGGCCAGTCAAGCAGATCAATACAGTTTGGTACAAACGAAACAACCCAAACGGCGCACCCCGGGTATACCAGGGCAACGTTTCAAAGGTACGTGCATGGCTCGAGTCTATTTCCTCCTAGGGCATCCGATCCTTCAGCAGAGTGCGACTTACTCCGTCGCCAAGAATCGGGCCCTCTGACCGACTGGCTGCGACGGCTGCACGCCGCATCCGTACCACCGTCCTGACTCTCGCTTTTGCATAAAATATATATATGGTATAGGGCGCAGTTCCCCAGCCCGGGTGTACATATATCCTCCTCGATCAAGACAAACACCGTCCCATCATAAATCAGCCCTACTGCATAACGCTCCCGCGCAAACGTCCATGGCCTTCCTAAAGAGAACTTGTCCGTTGTCGCTAGCGTCACACTTACCCACATCAAGTTCATTGGGTCCCGTTTCGAGCTCACGCATGCACAGCCAGCCAGCCAGCCAGCCAGCGCCCTGGACATGGGCATGCATGGTAGATCGCGTTCTTCCCTTTGTCGAAACCGTTTTTGTTCTACAACACACTTGCAAGTGTATGCATGATCCGGGCATGGCTGTTCCCGTCCTCACAAGAAGTATTGCCATCTATGGGTTCCCAAACCCTAAGCCAGTGGACCCCTTGTGGATCATTAGGCAGATAATTACCGGTGGCTCTGCGAACCCTCCCCGGCGTCTCCACCGCCGGGCGTCATTGCTGGGGCCGGGAGGATGACCGGGCCGTTGACAGCGCCATCTTCCCAATCAATTGCCAATATATGACAAGAGTTAATTCTTCCGGCCCTGCCGCTGTCCCCGAAGATTGTCGCCACGGGCCCAAGATCGACGTCCTCGTGCTAGAAAACATCAAGCCCATGAGAAGAAGC
This sequence comes from Diaporthe vaccinii, assembly GCA_039880775.1. Classification (NCBI taxonomy): domain Eukaryota; kingdom Fungi; phylum Ascomycota; class Sordariomycetes; order Diaporthales; family Diaporthaceae; genus Diaporthe; species Diaporthe vaccinii. Next base: position 4,294,194 of record JBCEDN010000001.1, read on the forward strand.
GTGCTGTCGTTCTTCAAACGTGGTCGGGAGTTGAGTTGACCTGGTGTGCATGTCTGCAGATCATCTCCAGCATGCTTTCCTGCAATGCTAGTATTCATAAATGAGCTTACAGCTTCAATTCGCAGCATAGTTGTCCTAGATGCACAATCCTCAGGCGTTGTCAATAAGAGGCTCGAGTCAGATTGGGGATCCCATCGAGTCAGGACCGATCGTTTGCTACCCAATTTTTTATTAATAGTTCGCGCTTTCTGTTGGGTGGCAGTATTATGATATGAGAGGCGATCCTTCTCCTGATAGCTGCCATGGGTCTTTAGTGAGTGCGCTGGTTCATTTCCATGCCCGGCACCAATGGGATCACAAATGGTACAACTTGGCTCCTGGTACATGCATGCAGTCAGGCGTGTGACACATGCGAAAAATCTTAATGTCCAGACTTTGAAGAGTTATTAGACCCATCTTTGTCTAAACTCGTGCTGATCGCACATAATTTGCTTAGTGTAGCGAGAAGGTGGCATGAGACAATGCCTGGACGTTCACCCGCTGCGTGTATTTAGTGCGTCCAATGGCATGCTGTGGAAAATCACGAAAACACGACTTGCTGGATATAGATCACGTTCCGTGCGTTTCACACGATATTTTCATAGGTATCCTCAAATTGGACGGCACAGGGTCAAAGATGGATGACTACCGCTACGGCGATCCAACGGTCCATCTCGACCATATTCCCCTTTTCATGTCAAGGTCTTTTTTTGTCTAACTTTTGTGAAAGACTGCCATAGATTCTGTTGGTTTCTCATCATCTTCGTTTTAATTCGCAGGTTTATGGTTGCCTTTAAGAAAAGTTCACTCGGCTTGATCCTGTGAAGATGCTGTCTCGCTGCTGCTTTGCCTTGGCAGCTGACGAACTTGGCAAAGATCAAATAACACCATACGGAACTACTCCTTAGGAATGACCGTAGGAAATGTCACCTTGTTGCAAGCAATTGTGGCTCACCGGTTTGCTCGTCCTCCTCCGGAAACGGAAATCTGCCGTGACATTCATTTTTGTGCACGAGCCGGCTCTACCAGTCGCGCGTGACTCGACTACCAATCTTCGTATATCTGTGATATCAGGCCTCGGACGGTTTGACATACAGGCTGTGGTTGTCCACTTCGTCTGTAGCAATGTGTTCGGGCAGTAATTGACAGTCTTTATCCACATATGGTTTTATGAGTGGCGCAATAGTCCGCTCTAGGCCGCAATTATACTGCCGCCGAGGCGTTGAGCTAGTTAAGTTGTAGCTAGTCTAGGCTGATAACGTGGTTGATCTTCTGTTCGGCTGCCTCAGCTGATTCGGTGTTTTTCCCCCGCCTCGCTTCAGCACACAGGGACGACTGTGATTAGTTCACTCTTCCACACCTTGTGGAAGGATCCGCCAGAACACGAACAATCTCGACTACAGCTTGGAAGTTGCAGAGCAAAGTACATTTGTTCCTGTTTGGCCACGATGTTCGTAACGAAAGATAATACCCCAACGACAGAGCTCAAGACCCCGCAAGCCACATACCACTTGCAAGGCAGCGCCATTTCCCATCCAGCAATGCATCAAGAATCAGCGAGCCGCGCGTTGCGAATAAATCTGTTCATTTGTAACGTCACAGTGTGGATCATGTTCGTCGTCGCAGGAGTAGTGATGGCTTTCGCACTCCTCGCAATGGATGAGCTACGTGATGAGTACATCAAGTACCATGTCCCTGTTGATTGACACAAATTGACACTTTGTTTAGCGATGATGACCTTACGTGCGGCTCAAATTATATCGCAGAACCTGATGATCTGTGGCGGGGAAATGATGAAAGTCTGAACCAATTCCACTCCCAGTGCCGGCTCCTATATTCCTGGACCTACATTCTCACGGTGGCTGGCTCTTTTAGTCTGGTTCGGACCTCATTGCTAGCCATCCCAGTTGGGAAACCGACGTGAGTATCTGAATAAAACTTCTGACATAGTTCGGTGACCACCATGCTGAAACTTCACGCACAGCTACTGGACGGTCAAATACTCTCCAGGATCTCTCATGGATCGCATCTCAACGCCATCTCGGGTGTACTGCCTACGCACTCTTTTCTCCCTGATCCCGGGGGTACTATATACCGCCTGCGTTATCATACTTGCTTCGAGTCATCTCATAACGGGGCCACCCGCAGACGATGCATATAGAATCATGTACTCAATCTGCCTGGGTCTGGTCGCTTTCAGCATGGTGGCTTCATGGCAGCAAGCATTCTCGACGGGCTGGGCGACTTGGAGGGGGGGAAGGAAAAGCACGGATTTGATGGAAGCTTGAATGTCAAACCAATGCGGACGCGGGCAAGGTAGCGTTCAATCGCAGCTTGATTTTTTGACCGGTCTGCTCAGAGTTGCAGTCAAGAACGTCGGCCTTGGCCCCGCTTCGCATGGGTGACCCAGCAGTCCTCGCCTCGGGAGTTTCAGGGGTGAATCTTCCATGTGAAACGCGTCGAACCCACGCATCTACGTCAGACGAGAGACATCACAGCCGAATACCTGAAGTGGGAAGGTTGTACCAACGTCCTGCACACACACATCACTGCCGATCTGCAAGATAAGCTTTATTCAACCCGAACAAGCCCAGTCATTCAGCTCAGGCACCTCAGTACGCGGCACGGCCGAGATATTGGGGGGTTCAAAGGACGACCAATCCAGTCACCTCGCCCCCCACGTCACGATATCTCGTTGGCACGTGTCAGCGTGGACCACGTCGTCAGGCAGCGGAGCTTCCACCGTGCTGCGGCCCCGGCCCTTGCCGCCTTATCCGAGTGTCGCTTTATGTAAGAGAAAACAAGTCGACGACATCCACTTCCAAGTGAGCGTAGTTTCTCATTTTGATCGATTAATAACGCAACATCGACCTCGTCCACCGAGGCTGGTCGAGCTACTTCATCGTGTCCGTCAATGAGCCTCCAACTACCCGAGGGGCATCAACGCAGACATGTCTGCAGATAAACCAGTCATCCTGCTTGTTCACGGAGCGTTCTACCAACCAATTCACTACCAGGAAGTGTTGGATCAGCTGAGAGAGAGAGATTTCACAGTGGAGGCCCCGGCGCTACCCACAACGGGGACGAATCCCGAACTCACATACGTGGACGATGTCGAGGTCATAAACGAGACACTGCAACCGATCCTAGACGCCGGTAGAGAAGTAGTCATGGTTGCCCACAGCTCAGGGACACTTCCTGCGAGCCATTGCATAGAAGGCGAATCTGTTGCCGAAAGAGCAGAGTGTGGCCTGAAAGGCGGGATCCAACATTATATCAACGTCTGCGGGTTGGCCTATCCGAGACGAGGAAAGAATTTCCTCGGAAGAGGGGGCGACACGCCACTGCAGGAATTTCATCATGTCGAGGTGAGCTCTTTGAAACAAAACTTATGAGAATTCAGCGGTTGATGATAGCCAAAGGACGGCATAATACACCTCCTCGACAGTGCTAAGGCAACCTTCTACAATGACCTCCCCATAGAGAAAGCTGAGAAAATATGGCCCACGATGATGAAGACGCATAGCCAGATGAACTGGAACAGCCGTCCGAGATTTATTGATGAAGAAATCACAGTTTCGAAGACTTACGTCTTTTGCGAAAATGACATCGCCCTCCCTACGGAGTATCAGGCCTACTTCGTAGGTGTGGGGGGTTATGAGGACGTCATAAGAGTCCAGTCAGGTCATTCTCCTTTCTTGACAATACCAGAGCAAATGATCGAGATCATTTGTAAGGTCGCTGAGAAGACCTGAGAGCGCCAGATGCTAAGATGCGGCGCCACGGGCTCATCTTGAATGGACCGCGAGACCGAGCTCGGCAATTTGATATGGCAATGTCAAAATCAGCACAAATTTTCAGCTACCCCGGATTCCGTCAAGCTGGAGTCAAACACAGCCTCACAAGATGGTATCATCGAAGGTGTCGCTACAGCGCAGAGGGGGCCCTAACGATTGTGCATCCGGAGCGGAGAAGAGGGCGCTAGAGCCGCCCTCATCGGCAGCCCAATCTTTGCGGCCATCGCGAAACACGGAGACCTCACTGGCGATTCCCATCTCGGCTGGTCCCCGCGAATACGATCTTCTTGGCCACTTCGGACGAACAGCTGCGGTCTAGGCTGGTTTGACATCCCAGCTCAATCTACCCAAATGTGACTCTTCACGAGAGCGACCTTGCACTATTTTCCATATTAGCTTTTCGAGGAGGTTGACATCGCATGACAGCGCCCCCGCCACATGTCTCCAGCCCGCCAGATCGACTGCGGCTCTGCCTCAGATGCCCTTCAACATCATTCCAACTCTGGATTCATCCCGTTGCATCTCCGTTGGGATGGAACATAGTCGCGGGTTGCCAAGATGCGATTTGGCTGTCCTGGCTGCTGTCACAGGTACTGGGTTTCGCGAACCGAGATGCTTGATCTGCGTTCAGATGAACGCACTTTATCTTTCGACTGCTACGTATAAGGATACTTGGTCCTCGCGTATCGAGGGCCAGATCTCCATGAACAATGATCGGGCAATAATAGTTCCTACACACTCATTTTGAGCGTACAGGATGCGTACCGACGTTCTTCGATTCGTCTTGCTCCTCAGCGGTCTGGCCACCGTAAGTGTACCACCGATGCTTAACGTATACAACAAACAAGAGGTTAAAAGCTGATAAATATAGGCCGAGGCTCAAGCACCCCCTGACCCGGTTCCTGCTCCGGCTCCCGCCCCAGCTGGGCCCGATGGCACCGCCCCAGCTCCGTCCGACACTCTCTGCCTCCTGCACAAGGAGCTCTGCCTGAACCCACCGGACAAGCCCAAGCCCCCGAATGAGAAGACGTCGATAACAACACAGACGGTCATCTCTGTTGAGACAAGCGGAGGCCAAACCCGGACCGTTACCGTGGGCCAGACAGTCACGGTCACCTACACCGACAAAGAGCCTCCGAAACCGACCCCGCCACCACCACAGCCGCCCGAGCAGCCGAAGCCCTCGACGGGGACGGAGCGCCCACAGCCGACAACAGTCACGCAGCCCGGGCAGGAGACGACCAAGACCATCAGGGAGTCCCGGCCGGGCTCGACACAGACGATAGTCCAGCCGCCCCCGACGCCATCCAAGGAGACCTCGAAAGAACCACCCAGGCCAACCAGCAGCCAGACCCAGCCTCCCACAACGTCGTCAATCCAGACTGGTAGGCCCTCGCAGTCGTCTAGGAGGACAACTCGGGGGAGCCAGACCGGGCCGGGGCCGAGCGGCACGGGCCGCCCGACGTCGACGAGGCCGGTCGTGACGGTGGGCGAGGCCGCGCGGGCGACTGGGGCTGTGATGATTGGGGCGCTGCTGGGCGGTGCTGCTGCTATGATGAACATGTAGCTCGCCTTGTGGTTTCTATGTATTTGTACATGTGTGAGCGTTGGAGTTGCTGGGACTGTCATTGTTAGAGCATTAATAATAGCGGCTGAGTGGTAGATACTGACAGAACTCACGATAATAACACAGGCTTGGCTGGGTTCTCTCATCTTCTGCCGATGACAGTCTCAGAACGTGCATCGATGCGGTCAAGGCAGTCGTCAACAAAGCCCATGGACCTTGAAGTGAGGTCAAAGCCGTGAGCGATAAGCACCCGTACTGGAACCCATTCCATATAACAGCGCAAACACATCTTCAAACTCTTGCAAGTTACGCGAACATCCCCACATCAAGCTATACAAGACACGGCCCGTTGGTTTGATTTGGATATGAATCGACACAGGCTCTCTCTTTGGATCCTGTCTTAGTATATTGATAGGCCTAATGTGACATTGAATCGCCGAGACGAGTCAATACCTGAGGATCTCAGTGTCCCAATCTGAGGACTCCAGTGCTCTCTCCATTCCCACAGAAGCGAGCCAAAGTTCAAGGAGGTTGAAATATCACTCGATGATCGTGTATGCGAACGCATCGGTCACTCCTTCACTACGGACGTAAAATGATTCATCTGTGGGACCGCCCCTATAGACATACCCAAACCAAAATCGCCCACCCGTGCTGCCACTGTTTGTTGCTAATACTAACTTTCAGCCTGGACCAATGCCGGCGGATCTCTCAGCATCTCGGGACAAGTTGGTACGGAACATACCTTGGAAACCGTCGGCTGATGTGCAGGCCTCATAACTCTTACAGGCGTCCAAGATATGGGCGGACCACTCTTCGGCAGTGTACTCGTCCAACGGGGCATTATAACCAGCGATAATCTGAGATGGGAACAGGGTGCCTCCAGCAATCCAATCGAGAGGAGGTGTCAGCGCCACCTGGGTGAAGTTGAGGGCGGCGGCTGCAGCAGCTACAACGTCGGCGTTGAATTGCACCATGATGGCCGACGTTGCGAAGGTGAGGAAAAGGGGCCAGCGGCAGCAAAATGCCAGAGGGCTGGCTGGGGGGTCCTTGGCTTATAAGCCAGCCTTTTGGTATGTATCCCAGGGGACACATTCCAACGGGTCACAAGATTTACAACAGCCACCGGCTCTTCCGCCATGTTGCAGTCCCACTTATTGCGGGCCGGCTTATGTCCCCAGAGAAGAAGGTGATTCCCAAAACGGGATTTCGACCTGCCAAATGCAACGCACTGCTCGACGTCGAGGTCTTGGCAGGGTCCAGTGGCCTTATCGAGTTGTAACACTGCCCACGGGAACCCTCAACACTAGTGGCATCCGCGGAAGCAACCATCAATTGCAACATTTAGCGAGGAAATTGTTGTATCTTGAGTCTGCAACGTATGAAGTTGCCCTCGTGTCTGTCGAACAAGGATGTGGAGTCTGGATACAGAAATCATGTTCCACGAGATGATCAGAGTCGAAGGCCGCAGAAGCTGCTCGGGCACAGATAGTACAATGGCTGTATCTTCGTCAATGGTCTTACGACGCGAAAAGAGGTGGTCTCCACGGCGTAACCCTGCGCTCTCACGAGGCGCACAAGTGGTAACATTTTGCCTGATCGTGTGTGCCTAGGTATGATGTGAGATGGCTTATCCACGACACAATGAGCGGTTTGTGAATCACATCTCAGCCACGGTTGACGAGAATGAGTAACCATCTACCGGTCAGGACCTGTGTCAGAAATAGTCTCAAGAGCTTGTAGCCAGACATCACATGGTGAGCCCCAAGCAGTCCTCTGGGCCCAAAGAACACACCGGATTGGGCCTTGCACCACTCACAGATCACAGCGCGAACATGACGAACTCTCCGCCCAAACCGTAGGGAACAGGTCCGGGCTCCTCCGGATCTGTTCCGGGCCCCGGTGACCCCCGATTGGCAGCCGGAGCCGCCGGTGCCAGTGACAATCTCTTCTTGCCCGGGACGCCGTACTTGTCCCGGGACTGCTGCCGCCGCAGCAGCGCCTCCCGCTTCCTCCTGCTTGTGTTCCAGGACATCTGCCTGACCGGGAACCCGAACGACGTCCGCTTGTCGAGCCGCCGCGGCTGTTGCGCAGAAACACCTTGCTTGCTAAGACCCGTCATGCTTGGCACGGTCGAGACGGCGGAGTGGACCGAGGCATTGTCATCTGCTAATGCCTCGGGTGCCAGGTTCTCGTTACTGTGGCTGGTGGCTGCTTGCTTGGGGCTTTCTGAGTTTTCCTCGTGGTCCTGATCCTTGTTGTCCACCTGGATGAACGAGGTCTGGTCCATGGGCAGCGAGTCGTCGACCGCCATGGGGTGCCATGCGTATCGTTCGTCCCATATCGGTGCCACTGAGTTGTAGACGCCTTTGGGCACCCAAACGGTCATGTCGTCATCGTGCTTCTCTTCCTTCTTCAGTAGCCTTTTGAACATAGTGAAAAGCTGACGCTTTGTGTAAGTGGTGCGCTGGGTGTGGAAAGGAGTGATTCCCCAGAAAAGTTCTGAAATTCCGAGGCTTCCTGAGGACGTTGTCGATGCTGTCTCAAGGTCGTTGAGCTTATTGAACAGACCGCTACGCCGACGTGGACAGAGGCCTCATGACAGGCTGGGCACTTCGCGTGGTTCGTCATTGTGGAGCCGAAGCAGGCGCAGTGGAGCTGCGCCACTGAACCTCCGGTGGGGGCAGCCTCTTACTGGGGAGCAAGCTTGCGCGGGAGGGGGCCATATTTCGAGGTTGCTCTGTATGTGCAGTATCTCGGTAGAAACGCCGTCAAGATCATCAAGAGCCTTCGGAGGTGCCCAGCCTTATGTAGAAAAGCAATTAATGCCAGTGCAAGTTAGTTTGTTCACAGCTGTCCGCCGCTGGGGCTTCGAAACCGTTGATATTATGGAATTTGGCCAAATTCCACCAGGAGGTGGGGCGGATCATTGACCACTTCGCACAGCGCCAGCGCCTTGATAACCTTGATTTGCTTGCTAGCGTACAAGCTCAACTTCTCTGCGACACGTTCCGCACATCGTATCCACACGTTCACCCCCCCCCCCCCACGATGGCCCATCCTGTGCGAGGCATATCGGAGGTCCAACTTGTCGACGTTCATTTCTGTACACACGTGCCAGCTTCGACTTGCCGTTTTCGACCTGTGTAACCCGTTCCTCATCTATGGAAGCCTTGGATCGTTTCTCTGTCACATTGTGAAAAGCGATGTACCTCAAGCAAGCGTGTAGTCAAGACTGCTGTTGATTCATGGAGTTCGATCTATGAGAAATTGTGTTTTTTGGTCAACTCTGGGGGCTAGAACCCTGTGTTGAAAAGATTGTGACTGGCAGGTCGTTGCCCAGGTGCTTTGTTGGATTGAACTCCTAGCTGACTCAAGAGGAATCACACTGTCTATACTCAAACACTCAAGACTTCCAAAGAATAGTAGCCAGTATTCTAGGCTGAAAACCGACGTTTCGTCAAACGTTCAGCGCTGACCTCAGCCTCACGCTTCAAAGACTCAACGACCTCATCCGTAACAGCCTCACCCTCCACAATGGTAATACTCGGGTCTGTAACAGGTGGTGCAGTCTTGAGGTTAGGACAGTTGCCACTATCCCTCGCCGCAGGCCCCATACAAATTGCCTCGCTGCAACGAAGTCCAAGTTAGCAATACTTCCAACCCGAGTACCAAGTGTCTTCCGCACATACCTGTGAGCCTAGACTCGGTTGCAGGTCCGCGAAGAACTATAGACAACACTATCTCCAAGCAACTCGATGGTGCGGCCGACCTGATCAGCCATGCAACCCACATTCCAGTTCCAAATGGATCCCACGTTGGCGTTGTAGAAAGCCATCACGCCAACCTGAGCAAATGCCTCGGTGTAGGCTGAGTAGAGCATCTTGTCAGCCACCTATCGTCCATGTTACGTAGATAAATGGGAATGAAAGCAACGGAACATACTGCTTTTGGCGTAGTTGTCCGCAACGCACGACCCTTGTGCGACCTTGGACTTCCAGTCGTCTGTCTGGGAATACCACGAACCGGCGCCTACCACACGGTAGTCGAGGTTGTGGGAAGTCTCGTGGAGGAAAACTGACTCGGCGCCTGAGCAGTCTCCGAAGAAGGTCAGATCCACAGTGTTGGCCCAGGCCGAGCAGGAGCTTCCACTGTATGCATTCACGATCCGGACCCATTGACGAGCAGCAACTGGGACGCGGCGTTAGTTTTCTCGGTATTAGCCAATGTGTTTCTGTTGGAGTGGTTCAAGATCCAGCGTCGCGACTTTCGCACTCACCCAAACCTATCTGCGACCTGAGCGACGGTCATTCCAGCATTATTGCATCTGCAAATTTGGAAAGAGGCGCCGCACTGTAGCCATGCCGGGTTGTAAGGTCAGTCGCGGACCTTCCATGACATGCGTGAAAGACATCATGAAGAGGGTTAGACATACATCTGAGTACGTCACATCGTAAACCTCGACATCGTATGGGTTGCAGTAGCCCTGTGGTTGGTCAGCCTGACCCTACTTGTCTTGTAGACAACCCCTTCTGGCCAGAGAAACCAGGAGAGGCGAGACTCTCCACATAGACCGGACGCTGAGTGACTCACATTACCGTTGGCTACATCATAGCAGGCTTGAGGAATTGTGCCCCAGGCCCACCGATTGAGAGCGTAGCTCGGGGGCGGAATGTTGTTTAAACCATTAGGGTCCAGAACAGACAGGCCGTCAGGGAACGCTTCGCCGTACGAGGCTGGGGGCGCGTCCTGAGCATAGGCTGATCCGAGTACCGCTCCAAGAGCAAAAAGAGCAAGTGAGACCTTCATGTTGGCGTTCTGAAAGTGACTGTCGGGTATTGCTTGAGCTGTTAAATAATTGCCCATGGACCTGGAGCGAGTTGGGAACATCATGAGACACATGTACTTATCCTGTCTTAATCGCTTTTCACCTAAACAGTGGAAAAGGGCATTTTGAAGCCCTGCTAGGAATGGCACTGTGGAATCTTGCCATACCAAAGCGCTGAAGTCACGATTGTTTCCATCACGGCCTTGTGTAGCTGAGTGAGGCAGTCATCAATGGTTTATCTTGGCAAGAAAAAGTAGTGTAGCTGAGTGAGGAAGTCACCAATGATTTATCTTGGCAAGAAAAAGATAGGGCACATGCGCGAGCGCCCATGCTCATGTGGGCGTCCAGTGAAGCCCGTGGGTGTCCATGGTATGCTGATAGTATTCCCACGAACAGAATTTCCAGCTAAAGTTCAAGGCAGTCACGCTGTGACATCGTGCCTGGCTCTCATGGAGAGCTAGAACCTATTTTCCCAATTGCTCGTGTGATATCTAGAGGCTCCCCGTTCATTCGGAGACTCTTAAATGCCTGACGGTCTTGATTGGCCATCACGGGCGTCCATACACATACAACTTCCCAAAGTTGATTGGACTTTCCATGTAATTCCAGGGTTTGGATCCTTCTTACTCATCATGAACTTGTTAAGGTTGGTATGGATGCTTTTAGTACAATATTAACGATTCTGGACTCAGCGGCCACGGCCAATCTGACCACCAGAATAACCGCACCAGCCAAAGGCAGCAACGTAAGCACCGAACTATCAAACTTGAGCTCAGCACCTATCAACCATCTGACCTCGGGCTGGCAAGGAATACGTTCCCAAGATTGACCCCCTGACTCAGAACCTGCCGACCGCCTGACTGAAATGCATCCCATCAGCGTCATACGAGATAAGAGTTGCGGGCACTCAAGCACGTGAAGTTTAGCGCTCTACAACGGACGCCCGGGATTTCTTTAACGAATGCTGCGGTTTTTCATGTCTTTTACTATCTCAAGCAAAGTTTCTATGATTTGACTGGAATTCTAATGCCCCAGGGAGTCTTTGTTTACCTAGGTACGTTGGCTCCGATGTTATCATGGATTCATGTTTGGAGCTGTTTTTAAGTCCAGCACGTATCAAATGCGAGAATACCATTGCAATTGTGCGTCTAACCCGTCTTAATGCGATCCATGTTCAGAATCCTTATCGTCCACTGTGTAATCGAAGGAAAGCGCCGATGATGAGGCCGAGGAGAGGGAGCTCGCCCATACCGGCGTTCCAACCACGCCCTTGCTGAAAGATGATGGCTACTCAAAACATGAGTATTGCGTTGTACCCCACCGGGAAAATCTCAAGGACTCATGGTAGGTAGCGATCAGCATGTATAGTAGTAGATACACCACTGTTATGTAGATGGCACATAAAAAGTGATCGGGATAATCCACGGTCTTGTAAGTGCAAACTTGTAGATGCTCATCAATGAGTGGTTGCCCGCCTTACTCGGCGCCTGTGTAGATTGCCAAAAACAGGTGGTGTCTGCGGCGCAACTCTGCGCTCTGCTTGGCGCACAAGTGGTATGTTGACGTTTCTTATGATCGTGTGTATCTGGATATGATGTGGGATGACCCACGCGCAGTAGACTGGGCGGATTTTGAATCATATGACAGCCGAGAGTGACGAGCTGCTAGAAATAATCTCAAGTGCTTGCAGCCAGACATCCCGGGAGCCACAAGCAGTGCTGATGAAGGTACGGGTTAGGGTCTGGCTTACTCATGAGTCGGCGAAATCAAATGTCGATTGTGGTCAAACAGTGTTTGGTCTGGTTGTTCAGTCCTGCCGACCATGATCCATCTTCTCCAGGTTGCTTCTGCCGTAACTGAACAGTCCCAAAACAACATTCAGTCAATTACCTCGTGGACTTTTCGAGATGCCCGGATTTCTGGACATAATAGAGCAGTGTGACAAGTAAGTTCATTGGGACCAGCAAACCCGATGTTTTGTCCATAAAACCTACCTGCACTCCGTACCGTGAACCACATGCCGCGCGTCAGACTCAAGCTAACACACACTCACAGCTTCCCACAGAATGAGTTCAACCGATCAGAAGCCTACGATCGGATGGTCGAGTCGTTGTGGCTGTTCTACCTGCCGGACGACCCAAACCCTCACGGCTGCCTGATCGACTCAGTCGTGGAACGGATGCCATGGACATCCGACTTTCGCCTCACAACCAGTCCGCGCAAAGAGGTTCATCTTCTCAGGCGCGAGGGCTCAGAGAACTGGCAACAAGGCTGCAGAGACGCGGTCCAGGAACTTGTCGACCTCGCCCGCGAGCGAAAGGTGTTCGCACGGCTGGGCAAGAAGACAGAGGAGCAGTTCCCCATCGTCGGCGCCGGGTTTGACATCGGCATCGAGCGCTCGGCATTCAGCATGTTTGGGATCATTGGTCGGGGTGCCCACATGACCGTGTACGTCCGTACGGAGCAGGGTTTCAAATTCTGGATTCCAAGGCGCAGTGTCACCAAGTCCACCTACCCGGGCATGCTTGACCAGGCTGTTGCGGGTGGTGTTGCGCGAGGCGAATCATCGCTGGAGTGTATTGTCCGCGAAGCAGGCGAGGAGGCGGCGCTCTCCTCTGAGATGGTCAAGGAGAATGTGGTGGCTGCGGGGACTGTGACGTGGTTCAACGTTTCGGATGAGAGGGCTGGTGGCGAGCCCGGGCTGATGAACCCGGGTATTCTCTACGTCTACGATTTGGAGGTCGGAGAAGACGTCGTGTTCAGGTCGGTGGAGGGCGACATCGATAGCTTCTCACTGATGGGGATTGACGAGGTGAAGCAGTCCCTGCGCCGGGGCGATTTCAAGCCGAGCTGTGCGATGGTCATGCTGGACTTCTTTATCAGGCACGGCCTGATCACTGCGGAGAATGAGAAGAACTACGACGTAATCGTCGACAGATTACACCGCAGGTTACCATTCCGGACGTCGCCAAGTCTTTGAGGTGGAGACTGTGATGGCTGGATACTCTGTTGTTTAGCTTCTGTGCCGACCTCTTTTAAGCCGATTCAATCAAGGGTGGTCTCCCAGAGGAGGGGATCATAATCACATATTGAGTAGGCCTCAGCAGTTTACTGGATCACACGACTGGCGACTGGTTGTAGTGCAAACAATTGCGGCGTGGACAGTGCAACTTTTGGTTCAAGACGTCATATATCGGCTAAATAGCCATTGGCCCAGGCCTGAACTCTGCTTACTCGTTAATTGCCTTTGCATCAGGGAGCTTAAACAATTTACACAGTCATGTAGTATCGGCAAATATGTTCTTGGCCTGGTACTCCTTGTCCTACCTGTACACTCAATGGAACTTTCGGGGCGGGGCTTGAACCAGACCAGGCACAAAGTTGTGCCCTCTGTGAATCGCAATTCCCCTTGATTTACGTTGTAGAACGGAGAATGCTTCCCCTATGAATGGTTTCGAGCTTCTCATCGTCTGCAACCTCGATCGCTCCAAGTGACAAACCCTCAACACCACAGCTCTGCACACTTCCCATAATGCAGGCAATATTGGTTGCACTCCTGTCCAGCGGAACCGTGGCTGCACTCGTGCCTACCACATGGAACGGGCGCTTCTACGATTGCAAGTGCTACGTCGGCGATGAATGCTGGCCCAAAGCCGACGAATGGACCGCTCTCAACGCCACCCTGAACGGTAACCTCGCCGTCCACAGTCCTCCTGGCGCTGTCTGCCACAACACCTACCAGGGCCCAATCGGAAACATCAGCACATACAATGACGCTGCATGCTCGAGTGTCTCGGTGAACTTCCAAAGCGCACAATGGGCGTGAGTTATATCCAAGATGAAGATGCACAAGGGGCTTGACTACGCACTGACACTATGCGCAGAACCGACCAACCTGCAGCAGCTTTGTGGACCTACTATACCAACGAGACCTGCCGACCTACAAGTAATCGCAACACGCCTTGTACGCTAGGATACTATGGAGTCTACGTCATTCTTGCAAAGACCTACGAACACGTAAAAGCAGGCGTTGACTTTGCTCGCACTCACGATCTGCGGCTGGTCATCCGCAACACCGGGCATGACTTTTTGGGCAGGAGCACTGGCTGGGGAGCTCTGGTCATCAACACCCACGGCTTCAAGAAGGCGACATTTATGGAGTCCTATGCTGGCCCAGGAGACTACCATGGATCAGCAGTCACCGTTGGAGCTGGAATACAAGGGGGTGAATTGCTCAAGTTGGGCAGCACTCAAAACCCACCCGTGACAGTTGTCGTCGGAGAATGCTCAGTATGTGAAATCCCCAGAGATGAGTTTATAGGTTTCGGTATGGCTTACAAGATCCAGACTGTTGGACCAGCCGGCGGCTTCGTTCAAGGTGGTGGCCACGGTCCCTGGATCACTGTGAAGGGGATGGCCGCAGATACAGTGCTCGAGTTCGAATTCCTGACAGCAGCAGGCGAAATTGTCACCGCGAATGCCGACACGAACTCGGACCTGTTCTGGGCGCTCAGGGGTGGTGGTCCCTCGGCCTTCGGTGTCATCCTCTCGGCAACATTCCAAACGTTCGTCGACGTCCCTTCGGCCGGCGCAACCCTCGATATCAACCCCAGCCATACAGACAACCGGATGTTGCTCTGGGAGGCCATCACCATCTTCCACAGTTACTCGAATCACTTTGTCGACAACGGTCTCTATGTATACTTCGAAGTGGGCGTTTTCGGCCTCCACGTCCAGCCCTTCTTGGCCGTGAACCAAACCTCAGCACAACTAAATGACATCATCGCCCCTTGCTGCACGACTTGGACGGTATCGGGATCAGGTACAGCACCACTACCAAGCAATATCAAACATTCTTCGCGCTTTACAATGACCTCTTTGAGCCCGAAGGCGCGGGCATCTCGGCCCTGACGGGCGGTTGGGTCTTCGCACACCAAGACATCGCAAGAAATAACACGAACATCATCGACTCGTTCAAGAACCTCCAGAGTAAGGGGGCGAGTGCGATCGGACATATGTGGAACCCCGGCTATGGAATGCCAGCCTCGGATAACGCGCTGAACCCGAGGTTTCGGGATGCAAGCGTCCATGTCATCGCCGCGATTTCTGTTTCAAGCAGTGCGACTTGGGAGCAGAAGATGGCGGCACAGAGGACGTTGACTTTTGACATCAGCCAGAAGATGAAAGAGGCTGGTCCGAGTGGGTTTGAGTATGTGAATGAGGTGAGTCCGAGAATAACAACTGCAATACGCCACCGGCTTGTGCCGAGTGCAGGTAAAGGGCTGACAATGACATGCCACACGTTTAGGGTGACTCAAACCAGCCTGACTGGCAGACTGCTTTCTAAGGGACTAACTACCCTCGGCTACTTGACATTCGAAAGAAATGGGAGCCAAACGGTGTCTTCTATGCCATTGCCACACCGGGGACGGAGGATTGGGAGGTCATCGATTATGGGACCAAGTTGTGCAAGAAGTCAAGCACTGCATGAATTGGCATATTGATGGATTGATGCCTATATATGAGTACATATGTACAAACTTGGCTGTCAGATGCTGCTTCCCGACCAAATGAATCTCTCAAGCATCAGATGGCCACGCCGGGTACTCCCACCCGCTGACTCCGTTCGCCATCAGCCTCGTGTCCAAGCCATCAGAGCCCTGTGAGATGAGGTACACCTTGGTGAAAGGCACGACGCTGTAATACTGGAAGGCAGTACCGGCGGGCACGAAGACCACGTCACCAGTCGCCAGCTGGATGGTCTCCCCGTTGATCTCGAAGCTCAGCAAGCCCTCCAGTACCTCGAATGCAGAGTGGCCAGTCAAGGCCGTGCTGCCACTCGCGCTGCTGCCGGCAGCTGTGGCAGAGGTATCGTTACCGGGGATGCTCATGGCCGACTCGTTGGAGAGCTTCTGGGAGAGGATGATAGTAGCGAGGGTGAAGTTGCCAGCCGACTGCGTGGGCGTGACGAGCGGCTGGACGATCTGGTAGAACCCAGCCTCATCGCTAAGCCACTTTGGTCCAAAGTCCTTGGCCACAAAGTAGGGCGTCGTCTCATCGGCGCCCAACTCGGCCGCGGCAGCGTGCCAGCCAGCCACATCCCCAGATCCCTGGGCCGCGGAGTACGAGCCATTGACTAGCTCACGCGAGGGCGTGAAGTTCAGCTGGGCGTAGACATCGAACGACTCGAGCGCCGCGATGACCTCGGCCGGCGGCGAGCTGCTGGTGGCGTTGTAGGGGCTCGCGTCGTTGATGTCGTACGGGCTCTGCAGCGGGGACGTGTAGTTGGCGTTGGCCAGGGCGTAGAAGAGGTCCTCAAACCCGCCAGGCTGGATTACGCCGACCATGTCGGTGTCCGGGTCGAGCACCTGGAAGGTGTGGGTGGTGTTGTGAGGCACGGCGCCATAGTCGCCCGGGGTCAGGAGGCGGGCCTCCTCGTTCTCGTATGTCGCTGCAGAGGCTGTCCAGAGCTGGAAGCGGCCCTTGAGGCACTGCAGCAAAAGGAGTCAGCTACCAAAGAACAAAGGAAGAAGTTTTATCTGGATGTAGGGAGGACCAGGCCATAGTATGACCATAGCTTGTTTCAAAACCTGCAGCCTGACAATACCTTTGAGGTACAGGCTATAGGTGGGAGATTGTTTTTCCAAGAAGGGTTAAAATTGTATCCGGAAGCTGCTTACGAAGAAGTTCTCGTAGTGGGTGAGATGGGCGTGCGGCAGGACACCGAGAGACCCTGACGCCGGCGCGCCGGTTGAGATCAGGGTGAAGGCGTAGTCGGAGCTGGGACCTGTCACTGGGAAGCGATATGTCTGCGCGCCGACTACAACCCCCGGGATGCCGTAGTGACGGACGGCGTAGGGGCGAGGTGAAGATGGCACCTCGGATACCCAGAGGGACGAAGTTGTATCGGCCGAGGCCTGGCGGCGAAGAGGTGCACGGCCGGGAGGGGGAGGTATCGTCGCAACGACCGAGGCGGAGAGCCCGAGAAGGGTGCTGAGAGCTGAGAGCTGCATGGTGGGTCGGTGATGTGGAAAACGAGTGAATTCACCGGTGATGGTGTAGCATCTACGACCTGAAAACTTGAAAAACGAAGTCCATGGCCCTACATATAACATTTGGAGGGTCTCGTCACCATCAACCTACCAGCAGTGCAGCGCAGCACAGAATCAGGACTCGGGAATTCCATCCCATATGTCGTCGTCGCCGGCTTTTCCGGAGTGTGGATATCGAAAACTGCAAGATCTACTAAAGGCCGCATGTTCTGGGGTGTCTAAGTGGACTGACAAGCCGGAATGGGTCTTGAAATGCATATGCTCAATCTCCGACTGCTCGTCCCAACCCGGTCGGAACGGTACCTGATCCCTGCCGTCAGCGTTCATGCCTGCGTCAGGGTCACATTGAATGTTTGCCCCCGGCGTTTCGTTTCAATGAACCTGAAGTCTACGGTGCCAAGCTACTGATTTCGAAATTCAATTCGTGTCGATGCCGTCCCGAGAAGAAGCTTAAACAGATCTCAAGGAGTGCCTGTAAATCATAGGACCATCATTGTTCGAATACTTAGACCAGAGTCCACATATCAACCATGCACAGATTGATGCGGCTAAACAACCCTGGCAATTACTGACTAAATTGTCAAGTGACACACAAAAGATGTCTCACGGTTTTCAGCTGTTCGAGAAAGCAAACACTGCATGCTGCACGGCCGATTCCCGTTCGTTGATGCGTGTCTTTGAGGAGGACCAAGAGGCTATGTTCCCCTACTCTCAGCACGCTCTCGGCTTGGAACTTTGTTTCTTGGAAAGGGCCGAACTTCAAGATACGCGCAAGCAAGTGGGACCCGGTATTTGACCGCGGGACCCCTGCTCTCCACACAGTTTGTGCCCCTTTCCTAATCGGCCTATTCCGCTCATCGAGGGTGTTGGTGGAAGCCACAGATACAACGGACAATAAACCATACCGAGACTGTCCGTCTGAGCAAACTCCTCCTCTCTCAAGCAGCCGTTGCATGGCATCGCACGACTAATCTTTTCAGACACCTACAATGGGGAGATGGGGATCAAGTCTTGCTGACTAACTACACAATATGTCGGCATTATCCCAAGACCCCGAGCTCTAATCGTACCGATATGCGGCCACACGGCGGGTACTATAAAGAAATAAGGAGTAGGAGACTTCCGGCCGGTCAAAGGACCGGCCGAACGCGAGGGTGTATTCTCAGGCATGCTAAGTCGAATAAGGATGTCGTAGCACCGATCAATACCACCCTCTCAACAAAGCCTTTACACCCGGCACTATGCCACTTTGTCTGACTCGGCAATTCGAGTCTTCGAAGCTAGCAAATCTGCCCCAGCAGAAGGCGCACCGGGACGAACATAGCATCATCCACCGAGCCAAGCCGTCCCCTCACTCCGCGACACTTGCACTGATCTGTACCAGGAAGGCGTCGTCCATCCAAATACTCCAAAGCTCCGAGTGCCATGGCTTCATCGGGTTAACAAGCTGGAAGTCAAAGTGTCGGAAAAGCTGCCCGTCACTCTGTCAGCGCCACGCAGCTCCTACGTCCGTCAAGGCGGGGCCCTCACCTCAAAGTAGACCTTGTTCAGCTCCATGAACGCGAGCGGTTTCCCAGCGCATCCGAACCGGCCGTAGCCGAAGACCATCTCGACCAGCCGTTCCATAGACGCGCGCGTGTCTTCGTCTACCTCCATGAAACGTTCGGGGCGGAAGAGTTCGCCGTCGTGGCCTAAGTGGCGAGGTGAGCGCATCATAGGTATTAGGTTCCACCCAACAGCGGTGCCGCCAGGGATGAACTTCCCGTCGATCTCGTCCCCCTGTGGGGGGACAAGCTTGGGGAATTTGATCCGTGTTGGTGGCCGCATGCGGAGCCCCTCATATATGACAGCCTATGTACCAAAGGTGAACAGCGCGGTCTTGCTGGCGACAGTCTGGGGCTCGCCATTGATACGAACCTGGAGGTAGGGAAACTGTTTGGCCTCGTCGTGCTTGATCGGGCTTGACACCCGTCCCTCGGCGACGGCCTCTCTGACCATCTGCTTGAGCTTGTGGTACACGCGCGGATTTGTCATGAGATACAGCATTGTGCAGCGTATAGTCGCGGCTGTCGTGTCCGACCCAGCCGACATGGCGAATAGAGCCTCGCTGATGCATGGACCGATGGGGAGCCCAGCTCGTATGAATGCACCCTAAGTCAGTCAGCAGCCACCTCTCGACAGGAAGAGCACGTTCCAAGGAGGGATTCTACTTGCCAGTAGGTCTTTCTCGTCGGGTGCGCCAGGCTCGAATCGCTTTTTGAGTTCTTCTTCCATGATTCTGTCATAGAGTACGATCAACTTTGACTGTCGCTAGACTCATACTGGCTAAATCTGGGCCTCACCGTATCAATACCCCGGGCCCCTCTTTGTCCGTACTCTTGGGGCCGAATGCTTTGAGGAAGTAGTTCGAGGTTGTTACGGACCGCAGCCAGGGGACGTTCATAGGAATGGTGTAGATTCTCATAGTTGTCCGAAGGGCAGCCATAAGGCCGTGGACGTCCGAGTGGGTCCTCAAGAATCCCAGCTCTCTTCCGAACGCGACACGAGTGATGACGTCCATGGTGAAGAAATTGGCGATGTCGGCGAAGTTGACAACGCGCGCCCGGGCCGGGCCTTGGGACAGCTCGTCTCGGATGTGCTGGTTGAGTGCCCTGATGATGTCGTTTACTATGGGCTCCATAGCTAACGTCTCGCGGCTGCCGTAGGGACCTGCTAATTTGGCCTTGATGGCATCGTGGATTGTCATATCCATCGTTGAGAACATGGTGTTATGGTCCGGGTGCTTGAACGAGCCGCTGTAGAAGTCATCTTTCTCCCATGTACCTCTGGCGCCGCACATTCTGCGCAGGACGTCTGGGTCATCCGTCAAGATAGTGTTGGGGCTGATCCTGATGAGATGGCCGTATTTCTTGGCCAGATCGTTGTACAGCCATCCTTCTTGGCCAGTGGCGGCGCATTAAATTTCATATAGTGACAAGATGCCGGCGATAAAAGGACCTGGAACGTTCCGGAGCCGACTCCAGGAGTAAATTGTCGAGGCTAAATAGTAGATCAAGAGAGCTGTTGCGGCGATTCCTAGCCATGCAGTAGGTGTGACTATATCTGTTATCGCCATTGCAACCTTGAAGGCAAGTGAACAGTCTTATCCGTAGTGTTTGGAAGTTGAACTGTGAGTCAAGTCTCGCAAAATATTAGCCTGAGGTACAGACAGCGTCTTCTCCTCCTCTTATACATATCATTTCATATGACAATGGATTGTATTAGGAATGGCTTACTATTCGTATCTAACCGATGCTGTGTAATCTGGGCTAGTTGCATTCGGCCCCGAACCGGGTGAAATCTCAGAATACAGCTTGATGGCTTCAGGGACGATCATTCCCATTGTGGGTGCCGCGCCCTGGGAGTCATTCTTGCATTGCAGCACGAAATGCTGACTGCATGTGAGCCGCGTGTCACCCTACAGCTGTCCACTGAGGGGCGGGGTAATCACAAGCAGCAAAGCCAACGAATAAATTGGCTTGGTGCTTGTGATCTTCAGGTGCAGCCACCCGTCAGTTCTGTGGAGGCGAAGCCTTCAGACGTGAGTGCCGCCCTTGCCTATCAAGCTAATGCTTTTCGTCGAAAGAGCACTTTTCTTTGTCGAGGCTTGGTGACCCACGTGGATATTAACGGCAAGTCGGATGTCCCAGTGTCAGCTCATCTAGTCTAGTTACATGGCCGGCTATTATAGGCCGCAGACTTCTTGTGACGAACGCCAATACGGCTGATCTGCCCTCAGAGCTGAGGACACCACATCAAACATTTACAGTCTATTGGACCCGGCTTTTCCGCTTACGCCAAGGCTTTTTGTTTGCATGGCTATGTGTGCAGGACACAGCTTACTGGTGAGTTGGCAAGCCAAGGTTGTGTATGGATTGGGATTAAGGGAGAATTACTGCGATACGAATTATTGCCACTTACCTTGAGATGAATAAGAACCCCATCACTCTTTAGTCACGCCACAATATAGGGAGAACAGAAACAGACGGATATCAGCAAGGAATGACTGATAACAAACGCAACACATTTCATCAAAGTTTTGTTAAGTTTAGAGTGAAGCAAAGGCAAGACCCAGCGTGGTCAAAGAGAAAACTACAAGATGAAATCAGTAACATGGGGTTTTGAATAGCTTTATTGAGATAGGGAATAGAGAACAATCTTACCGCAGATATCCTACCTACCATCTGCTTTGAGCTCATGGAATTATAGATCTTCAAACATCTACTGTTGCAGGCCAAAGTGTTTCCTGGCCCATTCGACCTCGGCATCAGAGGGCATAGTAATGCTGACGCCACAAACACCTTGAAGCCGAGCAGTGAGAATCTTGAGTGCCTTCACTCGAAGGTTGCAGCTCATCCTCTCGGGCGCTGTCTTGGCACTAGCGGCCTGCAGCTTCAACTTTTCAACCTGAAAGTCCGTCTCCATTTGGGCCTGCAAGATCTGCTCCATGACAATATTAGAGGAAAGTGAGACTTCCCTGCTAATCAATTGATGGGTAAGGGAATCAATGATTTGATCCATGGTGTTCTGCTGAGCCATTTTGTGTAAGGATGCTGTAGAATGTTCTTGTTCTCTGCAGGTTTGAAGATGATTGAGTGGTGATGTAGTGGATGGTGATGGATTTCAAATGTCATCACTATCGTTGGAGCTTCAATTTATACTTTATAATGCTGTGGCTGTCATACCCTACCTTGAAATCTCATCCCGATACACAAAGAACATGATAGGTCTTTATAACCCCAACAAAAGACAAGATTTGTGTTCTATTGTGCTCACAGAATTCATTTCTGCATCACAATTCATGTCTAAAATAAGGAATAACAGTCATTATATGTGATCTTTTATTCCAATCATGCCAAGCACCACATGCTTGTGGACAAAGATGTTGTACCTGTGGGTCATAGTAGACTTCAGACACTGTAATAAATTAACTTACTAACTTAAGACTCAGAGCATAATAAGGTGGGCTTTGTGTTTCATTGTGCTTACACATATAAGACCCGTGAGAGAGTTTTGAGTGCATTTTCCGATAGGTAAGCCTCTGAAGAGAATTGCTCCGGCTGCGAATGGGCCTAAAGTACCCCTGCACCGCTTCTTTCATACCCTACCCGTCATTCAGGCCTCGAACGAGGCAACTTACAGCAGCTAGCTACTAGTTACTACAAGGTAGAGAGAAGTTGTAATGGGTATTAGCTCCTTATATTATACAAGTAATAGCTTATTAACTGACTCAATACATTTTCTTCCAGATATCTTTAGTCTTTGATAGCAGAGGTCTCTACTATATTCAAACAGCTATATCGAAATGACTCACCACGGCGAAACAACGCTGCACCACCACAGCAAATTAACTACAGCAAAATGACCATAGCGAAATGGACACATGGTATAACCCACGTATATGGCACCCAGGGGACCCATTTGGGTGACCCAGCCAACCCAGACAGGATGCCAAGACGCAGAATGAACAGCACTGGGGTGGGGGACGAACGATGGCCAGAGGGTAGCGGTCTGGGACGCGCAAGGTGTAGACTCTCCGCCGCTGTGCTTCATATTCCGCGGACGATTCCGGTTCGTCACACCAGACCACATGCAAATTTTCATTGCCCATTTTCAAGGAGACAACGCTCGCAAAGTCGATGTGGGTGCAACAAGGTGTATATCTTTATGATGGATGGTGCAGCCGCTCTGCCTCAAGTCTGTACCCGTTTCTGGACTGCCCCAGGTGATACTCTGCCACCAGCGATGGTTTTTGCAATGAAAAACCTTCAAATTCGATATTCGAGATTCTTTTATACATCCTCGTTCGACTTTAAGCTCTAGTTGCATAGAGACGCCCACATCGGCCCGCCGGGGAACTCGAGCACTCCTTATTCCGTAATTCCGACACGTTACCCAGCGACGTATAGGCATAACTTCCTGAATCCCCAGAGTCCACTTAAACTGCTGAAGAGCCCAGTATAATGCCCAGTGTAAAGAAAGAGGACGTAATGAGTCGGCTACCAAATTCAACCTTAAAACATGCATCTTCGGGTATACGGAGAACTCTTGGACGTCTGGTTGAGGTGGTCCAAGAAAACATATAATTTGGCAACGGAATAAGATTGAAAAGATAAGAGATCGTCATTTCATTGAACTTCCTAAGCATGGTCCTGCCGCGAGAACATGGGGATCCAGGAGATAAGCAACAAGAGCTTGGGCTCACAACTGTGATGCGACTTCCACGCCCTTTGTTATTCGTGAGACTTAATCATTGTGTTTCGTGTTGTGTGGCAAGAAATAGGAGTGACTGCATGTGCTGGACCCAATCAAAAATGACAGAAGAATGGTATAGTAATTGTTTTATAGAAGTATCCGCAATTTGGTAGAAGTGTACTAAGAAGCGATTCATATATCGCGGTTCAACTGTCTGCATGGCATGGATCGCAGAAAAGGCTCTAACCACATCAGCTGAAGAGGTTAAAGCGAGAACAACGGCATCTAAAAATATCGGGAATTGTACATGGTAAATATGCTGACCATATTATGACAGATGCTACAGGTCACTTTCTCTCGAGTCGTCGTCGATGGGTCCACGTTCCCCTGAAAGCCTAGCGTAATGCAGGACGCGTACAACTAACTTGCCAAGATCGAGCTTTCCCGCTTGTTTGTCTGCCAGACGTTTAAGAGCACCGCCGCCTATAAAACTGGGCTTAGAAAATGAAACGACAGGAGTGGATATCCAATCGGGGATTTATGGGTCTAGGACCAGGCCGTACCCGGCCGGGTACGACATCTTCTTCAAGCTGCCTGCCAATATATGTGGGGAGCTGCCCTTCTCGGGCCTGGCTGACGTACTGCGTTGATTAAAGGGGCAAGTTGGAAAGAATGCAGAGAAACATGATGACCATCTCAATAAAATGGCGCTTTGCCTCTACTCGTATAAAATGCTGAAAGACCCAGGGTTGCGAGTTGTTGTTGACAGCAATCATTTGTTTCGATTACTGACTGCCGTCAACCGGAAACACACAAAATGATCAGCTTACACACACTTGCGGCCCTTTTGGTGCTGCCCGCGATCGTGCTCGCCCATCCAGGGGAGAATGTCGAGGCTATTAAGCGGGAGATGGCCCAGCGCAACACCCAACACGCATATGCCAGCCGCGCACTGTCTAAATGCCAGAATTCGGCTCAAGCATTGGCCCTGAGGGAGCGCAGCGCTGCTCGCCGAGCAGCCAAGGCGATGGAGCTTCGAGAAAAGCGCGGGTTGACGACGGGTATGTTTGAATTCCCCATTATTTGTGACAGACAGTAGATGACTGATCGCTGACATCGAGTGGTAAGAGCGCATGACGCATCATAAGAGGGACCTCACAATGCTTGATTACTATGCATCGCAAAGCCACAACATGTCATCATCAGGGTACACACTTGACACTCCGGAGGAGACCATATTTGGCTCCAACAACACATGTGCACTCGTTCCCGAGACCACGATCGGGCCGTACTATGTCACCGGGGAGTACATCCGATCCGACATCACCGAGGGGCAAGCCGGCGTGCCTATGCACCTGGAGCTGCAGCTCGTCGACATGAACACCTGCGAGGCCATCCCCGACGTCCTCGCCGACATTTGGCATTGCAATAGCACAGGAGTGTACTCGGGTATCGACACCAGCCAGGGCGAGGGTGGTCTGAATTCGACGTTCCTCCGCGGCGTCCAGATCGCGGACTCTGAGGGAGTGACCAGCTTCGACACTCTCTTCCCTGGACACTACGACGACCGCGTCACCCATCTACACGTGGTCCTGCAGAACAACTATACCGTGGAGTCCAATGACACCTACACAGGAGGAACGACGCTTCACATCGGACAGCTCTACTTTGACGACATCCTTGTGCAGGCCGTCGAGGCGACGACCCCTTACAACACCAACACGATCCCTTTCACCACGTGGGAGGTGGACGGCTGGATGTTGGAGGAAGCCACTGCGGACTACGACCCGTTCGTGGAGTACGTGCAGCTTGGTGAGAACTTGGAGGATGGGTTGCTGGCGTGGATCACCGTTGCTGTCGACCTGAGCAGCAACCACGACACCAACCTTACCGCTGCAGCTCACTACTACGAGACCGGGGGTGTTGCAGTGGAAGGAAGTAGCAAAGGGCTTCCACCGTCGAATCCCAATGCTTCATAGAATTACATGCAGGAGACTCTGTGTCATTCGTCACTAGAATAGTTTCATCGTTTACAGTTGTGGATGTTGAGGTACAAGCATGCGCAGCTGCATAATTCCGCCTTTGACGTCGATTTTGAGACAAATTAGCACCCTGGGCCGGACCATGACCATTGTTGGAAATACCCGCAAAAGTTTGCAGTTGCCTCAGTCGTAAATGCCGACTACCTTAGGTATGATTATTGACGATTTGTTTTATAATGAATCTTCGCAAGATAACGGAGAGTGACACCGTCAAGGCACCAGTCTTCCCACTTCCCCACCTTCCTCTTTCTCCCTGACCTGAAGGTGCAGTCTCCACCCAAATGCTTCCCACGTCAGTAAGCAATTAAATGCTTGCACCTCGTCCTCTGCTATTTTCTGTCTCAGTGATTTTTGTGCATGCTAGGCCGGCATGTTAGCTCGCTTGCAAGACTTCAAAGGATTTGGGGCTAACGGGAAGCCACAGTCACACTGCTTATCGTGTGTCTCACCGCTGGCTGTGTGACTCATCCACGGCTCCAGTCCATTGTCCCGCGAGAGGATACCGCGGTGCCATTATTCTTGATAAAAGGGACATCATCACGGCAGCCCAAAGGCCCCAACCAGAATTTGGCCAACCCGCCCCCATAGCTTGCAATCATGTCGTGCGACCCCGCCGCCTCGGCGGCCACCGGCCTCAAAATCACGAGCCCCCGCCTGACGATCCGCACCGCCGTCCCCTCAGACGGCGAGGCTCTCGTGGCCTACTTCAGCGACCCCGCCAATTTCCCCTGGCCAGCTGAGAAAGACCTCACCCTCGAGAAGATGCTGCCACGGATAGGCAGATGGGCAGATGCGACGGCAAAAGGTAGCAGCGCTTTTATGGTCATCACCCTGCGCGAGACGGGCCAGCTCATTGGCTTCGGCGGCTTCAACAGCCTGCCTCGGACAGAGGCCCTGGGCGACGCGCCCCCTTGGAAGATCAGGAAAGGCAGCGGTGAGGGGACGGTGGTGGCGGCTGATGTTGGCGTCAGCATTGATCATCGACACCAGCGACGGGGTTTTGCCAGGGAGGCAGTCTGTGCTGTCGTGCAGTACGGCTTTGACGGCTTGGGATGTGCCTATGCGCATCTTGACACGCAGAGATCGAATGAGCCTATGAAGGCTCTGATGATTGGCCTCGGGATAAAAGGCGTTGAAGGCGATGACAGCGAACCCTTGGAGGATGCTGCTTTCAGCTTTGCGTCGAAGGCCGTCAACTACAATGTGGTCAGAGCAACCTGGAACAGCGTCAGAGAAGAGTTAGCAAAGAAGGGTACTTGGCCATTGTGAGCGGGAAAGGTCACGATTAAAACTGTTGACGAATTACGACATTAAAGAGAGCTGAGCATCCTTGAGCGCCCTGAATCAAATATAGTTATAATCAGGGTATTATACGCATCACTAGCCTGAACACGAAGGCCGTTGCAGTCCACTACGTACTACTGGCCTCTGGTCACAGCAAATATGTCCACGTAAGATTGGCTTCTATTTCATGAGCACAAACATAGAGACCAGCTGACCAGTTGTCGTTGAACCCTTGAGCTGTCTAGTATTAATTCGGCTGTCGGGGTGTCATGGTCACTGACCATCTATTCTGAAGCCTTCGAAGGGCAAGGACGGAAGCAAATAAGAAAGATTCATGACCAAGACCATTGTTAGCCAATCTGTAATCACCCGTGTCTTATTTGTAGGGTACCTATTGTTCGGAGAGTAACAATTTATTGTACTGGACTAGGAATCTTCAAGTTGTCTTTGTTTGGGGAAATGTAAAGTGATATTTAATAGCGGAGCTGTCACATTCTTATGCGGAACTTGGGTGATTTCGGTACCGTCTTCTATCGGAAGACATCGACCGCTCAACGCTCTTGCATCGCCTATCCATAGGTTTTCCCAGGCAACCAAAACGGACATCTGCCGTTCAAAGAACGCCTCTCCAAGTCGACAAAATGGCGATAGAAGGGCACCCAAAGTACTCTCGGTACCAAACACTGTCCAAGACAACGAAGTGGATTGAAGACGGCGACGGGTTCAAGGTAAGGTTTACTAACGAAAATAGCTACAGTCCGACGCAACTCAACTTTGACAATGGGATTAATGGATCCCTTGGCGATCTCTTGTGGACAGCAAAGGGCAAGTGTCTCTTCCATGCCGATGCAGGTCACAGCCAGGTATGCGGTCCACTATGCAACCCCGGGGTGTTCCATGCTCAGAGAGACCACCACAGTAGCACTGAGCTCCGAGAGACAAAGGAAATGGGAATAGGCGTTTTCACAAAGCAAGCCATTCCCAAAGGGACGGTGCTGGGCCTATACAGTGGCGTGGTGCGTTGTCATGACCAGCTTACCCCGGCGCAGAAACAGTATTCTAACTTTCTCTTCAAGCACCCGGAGCACGGTGAGTTTTATGTAGACGCGTCGACCGACGGCAACTGGACACGGTTCCTGAACCACTCCTGCGAGCCGAACTGCACCTTCGCGAGGGCGCTGCGCTGCGGCTACACGAGGGTCATCTACGTGCGGACCGGCCGGCAGATACTTGGCCGGCGAGCAGCTGTTTGCAGACTACGGCTGGGACTACTTCCAGAGCGTGGACTGTAAATGTGGCTCGAAGGACTGTCGATCTGCGATATCACGGGGTAAGAGGAAGAGGGACGACGAATTTGAATATGAGAGGCTGTTTTCGGACGGGTTCCGGGAGACTGGGCGAGCCGCAAACCCACGGCGAGAGGGCCTCAGGGCCAAAGTCAAAGTGCGGAAGCCGGCCTAAGAAAAGGGCAGCCTGGAAAGATTGTGTGAATGTCGCGGTTGATGAATATAGTTTCCGTTTCCCTGTTCTCGTCAGAACGAGTCAGTACCATTCTCGAGTGATTCAAAGTATAAATTATGCTGTCGGTGGCTTGACGTTCTGGGACACACTTTCTCGCTTCCCATATATGCAGCTGTCTTGTCTCCACAGGTTCTGTCGTGGCCTATGTGGCCCCCGGATGTCTGACCGCAGCTTATCGCAACTCGGGGTATACTGGAGGCCGCGCCGAGACAATGTCTGTGGTATTCAGCTTAGGCGCCGTCTGGGAACCTGGTCGTTGGACAATCGATGTATAAAGCACCGCACCGCACAGTCTCATCTCAGGAAGCCTCATGTCGGCCATGCTCACTGCAAACGTTACACTTCAGACTACATGTGCCCCCATTACTCAAAAGCGAACCTTTGATCGATACTACCAACGATCTCGCGCTGAGGCAGCACGCCTTGGTGCATGCAAAAACCCAAATCACATCACTCTCAAGCCCACGACCTACTTGTGTACCTGAGGCACTCGCCCAAACATGTCCTCCCTGCAGTACTACAACGACCGAGGTGCCGGCCAGAAGCTTAGCGACATCTGCCATTATTCACAGGCCGTCGTCCTTGGCGACACGGTCAAGTGCTCCGGCCAGGGCGGCTGGACAATCGGCGGCGAGGTCGACCCCTACGATATCCGCGGGCAGGTCAACCTCGCCTTCGACAATGTGGACCGCGTCCTGCAAGCAGCCGGACTTCGGGGCTGGGAGGACGTCTACTCTGTTCGCTCATATCATGTCGGGATGGACCACTCGTACAACTATATCGCTGCAAAGCTGAGGAAGCGCATCCCGGGACATCGACCTATCTGGACTGCTGTGGCGGTTCCCAGGCTGGCGTTTCCGGAGATGAGGATTGAGCTGGAGGTGGAGGCCTGGAATAGGAGGTCATAATTGGACGAGTCACGGTTTTGGGAGCATGAGAGAGAATTTGAAACACATTGACATCTATGAGATATACTAGTATCCTTTCGAGCGTAGATTAATCGTTACGAACCCCATCTTAGATGGGGGCCTTTCAATCAATCCCCGCTCGATCTGGCTTGCGGCTTTCGACTGTAAATCTCCCGTCTTGGATTCTTGGCATAATCACTTGGCATGTCCCCTTGGCACGTTACACATCGGGCAGAACAGAAAACTGTATCTCGGCTGGTAGATTCTTGCGCGCATGGGTGTTCGTGACCCAGGAATGCAGTTCGTAGCGGCCCAGAAAATGTACCTTAGCGCGGTTCCAAAGCGCAGGCAGCCTCACCGTCTCAGAAGTACGCAGTCTTGCATAGGCGAATGCGGGACCCTGTTCGAAGACCGCCTAAATCATTTGCCAGCGCACGACGAGTCCTTACTCAGGCCCGCTCACGGGCCATGGACGACCCAGACGCGCCTCCTATTCTCTAATCAAGGGATACAACCTTATATACGTTGGCGAGTCAAAGGGATGACGGCTTCCGGCCATCGAATTTGCATCTGATGCTGCCAGAGTGTGTATCTGTGGAGGAGACAAGGCCGCATGTGGCAGGATGTGGCGGACCTAGACCGTGATAGCTATACGGGGGAAGTCCCAGTAGTATAACATCCATCTCTTAATCTGAATTGAAAGCGACGGCTCAGATATCATGAGGTCGACGAAGCATGTGATAGACTTACCTTGGAGCTCGGAGTGGTCCAGTGCTCCATCTCCCTCAAGATCCAAGTAGAGTGATCACAGCTTTCTGGATTGTCTCAAGCAGGAAGAATGACGACTTCTGTGGGGCTCACAGTTAAGAAAAAACAGAGAAGAGAACACTAGTTAATTAGATTTGCCGAGACCTAGTATTCGCATTGTTGACCACTCGGTTTCGTACATGTACGTCCGGGACACGGTAGACCACGCATCTAGAATCCTACTCATAGAAACTTAAGTTTCGAACCCCACGAACAAAAGCTTAATGACGTGAAGCTTTCCGGGCCAGGCCGGGGAATGCCGTAGAGCTGGGATGATTACACCGCTGTGCCATCAACACAGACCCAGGTCCGGTTTTCATCGAATCAGATTCACTCCTTGACCATAAATGATTTGTTTTATACATGGGTTGAGGCAGGGGCCAGATTACAATCACGATGCACTTGGCCAGACCGTTCTCTATCCATCGGGTGAAGGAACGACACTCGCCTCAGTCCATGGGTTCTATGTCATGCAATACTACTCATCATGCATACATCTCGTGCTTGCCTTACAGGACGCCTGATGGGACGACACTATTCAAGAGCATCAAAGCGACCCGAATGCAGCCCTGGACATCCGAAAATCTAGGAGAATTCCGAGCCTGGTAGGATTAAGCTCTGAGCTGCTAAGGAAAGACCCGAACGGGGGTTTAGAAATATCATCATACGTATGGACAGACAGACAAACACACCAAGCCAGGGGGACGTGTCAAGCCCGCATATTCCAGAACACTTCGCATGCAAAGTCACGTCACAGCTGCCCACGACACTTCCCGAACGGCCAGTTAAGAGCCACACCGTCCCACCATCAAGACAAAACCCTCTAGCGTTAAGCACCCGAGCCCCCCTCGCAGCGAACATCCGAGTCCTCTCGCAGCAAGCAGCAGCAGCACGTCCCGCACGAACTGCTTGTCCCGCCCGCGCGGCAACTCCCACCTATCATCCGAAGGACACGATTCGAAGCACCCACACGAGGGCCCCTACTCCCAGAAGATATCCATTCCAGGGGCCCCAGGCGTCGTGGCATCGTCCGTGCTCTGCACGGTCGACCCGGTGTGGTGGGATGACGCGGGCGAGAACTCGGTCGGCGTGGTCAGGTTGCTGGGCTTGGGTGGTGGCGGCGGGGCCTGATCGTCCTCCTCGTCATCGTCACTGTCGTGCGGCAACTCGGCGTCGAACAGGCGGTGGCAGGCCTCCATGGTCGGGAAGCCCCCCGGCGGCGGCGGCCTCGGCGCGTGAGGAGCGCCTCCCATGCAGTGGAAGGATGACGTGCGCGGGGACTGCGGCGGAGAAGACATCTCGAACGGATAAGGGACTGTGGCGTGGTGCACGGGGATGGGGATAGGGAGCTGGTCGGCCCGCGGGAGGGGCTCTGCGTCTATGTACGTCTGGCCGACTTCATAGGGCTGCGGCCACGCGCAGGGCTCTGGCGCCAGGTCGCTCGGGTGCGGTGGGCCGTGGAGCTGTGACGAGCGCATGCAGGGCTCGAAGGGCGGCAGTCCGAATGGCGGCGGAAGATGGCTTCCTGCGGGCACATAAGGGGGAGGAATGTATCGACCAGGTGTCGGGCACAGGTACGGACCCGGCGTAGGCGGCAGAGGAGGCATGCCGCCCATGGGCACGGGCAGGGGCACGAATGGGTTCAGGCGAGGGAGACACTCGTTCCTCGGAGGTGGGTAAGACGGGCTGCGGCTGCGGC
The DNA here is from genome assembly GCA_039880775.1 of Diaporthe vaccinii. Classification (NCBI taxonomy): domain Eukaryota; kingdom Fungi; phylum Ascomycota; class Sordariomycetes; order Diaporthales; family Diaporthaceae; genus Diaporthe; species Diaporthe vaccinii. The sequence continues at coordinate 4,325,972 of JBCEDN010000001.1, forward strand.
TCCGGCTCTGGCTCCGGCTGCGGCTGCGGCTGCGGCTGCGGCTGGAAGGCCTGCCGCGCTCACGATGGGGGATGACTTCACGTTCTCGACGTGAATACTCCTGGAATCGCGGCACGGGGCCAGGGGCGTTGGGCATGGGAGACAGCGACCGCCCTCTGGGCCTGGGGAACCACCCGTCACGGACGCATCCCTTGCCGAAGCGCCTGATGTCCTTGGAGCGCTCACGCATCTGCCTCTCCTCCTCGTCAACTCTCTTCCAGGGGTTGCCAAACTCTCGCGGCTGGTACATTCCCTTGTCGTCCGCGGCCACTCTGCCTTCGGCGCCGCGGATGACGAAGAGGTACTCGACCCGTCGGGAGTCCTTGCCCTTCCACAAGCCTTTTTTCTTCTCTACCGGCTCGGGAGCCGCGCTTGCGAAGCGGTAGCGATACTGCTCGCGCATCATGGCGACGGTCCAATCGCGGCGGCGGAAGCGGTTGGAAGTGGCCTCCTCACGATTGCGGAGGAGGCCGTTGAGGTTGGACTGGAGGGAGACGGGCAGCTTGCGAAGGCGCTCGTCCAGATCCTGCTCGTACGTCTTTGGCTTGCCGCGGAAGAGACGCGCGGCAAACCCGCGCTTGTTGGCGGCATGATAGCTGTTGACCGAGGCGAGGGTCATGTCGCTCAGCTCCTGCTGCTCGTATGCCTCCGTGCGCGAGACCACGAAGGGCCGTTCCTCGTCGTGGGCGGACAGTATGTCGAAGCCGCAGGACGTCAGCTTCGTGACCTCGTGGTCGTTCTCGTGCGACATGCACAGGACCCAGGCCTCGTAGACGGGCTGGGACGTGCCCTGGTCCCTGGGGACGCGGTACGAGGGGAGACGCTCGCGCGGGCAGAAGGAGTCGTAGGACTCATACGACGAGGCGCTGGCGATGCTGCGGGCATCGTCGTCCACGCTGTCCCCCGGGAGGGTGTATTCATCCGACATGTAGCTGCTGCCCGAGTACGCGTCGTCGTCCTGGGCAGGGCGTGCAGCCCGTTCCTTGAATTCGGACATTACCGACATTGCGCGACCCTTTCACACAATGACCAGGCTGCTTTCGGAGGTGCGGAAGAGCCAGAGAAGTGGTCCTGGGCTCCGAAGGGGTGAGGAGCTCGAGGGTGAGGAAGAGGGGAAGCGAGGAGGTGAGATGTGACGTGAGCCAGTCAGCCTTAAGTAGCAGAGCTGGCTGGGGACGAAGAACTGGGGCCAAGTGAGGCTCTGCTCACCCCTCCATCCACCTCCTGGCCAACGTCTGGTGCGGATGCAACCTCCCATATTGGACGGGCTGCAGAGAAGATCGAGGCTGCACCTCGTGGAACACAGCAGCTCTAGCTGTCAGAATAGGCAGACTCGCGAGCAGGCCAGCTTCTTGGGCCACTCAGGGCCTCGAAAGTAGGACCGTCCAGGCAGTCTTTGTGGCCGCCGAGGGGGTGAGCGTGTCTGCCTAGAATGCCTGGGCCAGACGCGGAGGGCCCGAGGGACGGCCCTCGCATTGGCGCACTCGAGTGGTGCAGTGGCCGGAGTGTGACGGGCAGTGAGCTGATGGCTGGCACGGTTGGCATCCCCCTCATCATCATGCAGGCTGCCGGCGCAGCAACAACCCGCAAGCTGCCGCCAACCGAACGAGACGTGAGGTGCGGGCTCGACTGTCAGGTCTTCCGATTGGGACGATTGCGTGCATCGATATCGCTTTCTGTGTGGCTGGGGCCGCCTCCCGTTGGCCGAGGGGGCCAGTTTTGCGGCGCAGCCTGCATTCAGCTTGCATCTTCCCCACGCCCGTCTGATGTGGGCATGCAACCTCATGTCACATGTGTGCTGACAACGACGGACGACAGCCGGCTGCTGCGCCTTGACATCAGCTGTCAAACCCTCTTTTGTTCTTCTTTAGTGTACTATAGCTGAACCCAGTAATGACGCAAGTACTAGCCTTTGGTTCAAGTCGTCAACACTACTGCAAGCCTGCTAGAATTAGTCAGCGAGCTCAGAGCTCTGCAACACAGCGACTTTGAGCCCCATTGAGCCCCAGTGGAGGGGCCATATGGCTTTTGGGGGGCACGAAGCTGCCATCTACCAAGACACGTATAGTTGTACGGCGTCTGCCGGTGAATTCCTGGGAAATTACTCATTAGCTGAGCCAGTTATGGTAACACATCGAGCTCAAGTGTCCGAGTTCTCAAATGTCTAGTGTGGTACGGGATCTGTGACGGCACAGCTTTATATGCTGCGTTGGTTGTCTAGAAGCATTCTGGACAATTCTGACATTTTGGGAAACAGAGCTACATGCAGCGGCGTAGGGCGCCGTCTCACGATCCACTTCACTGCGCTGGCGTATTTGGACTCCCGGGTGAAAGGATAGTTGGTTACAGGCCGTTTCTTGTGGCGCGCAAAGCCATATTGACATCGAGGACGAGGATCTCTGGACATACTCGATGCGCGGCAATCAGGACGAAACCATCACTATGAACAATCTCAAACGTGCTCTTGTCTACCTGAAATGCGGGATGAGGTTTTTATATTGAACGATTGGTTGGGGATTTGCCTTGCAGCCTCTGTACTACATTGCGTACAACATGAAATCCCACGGACGGTTGGCTCCAAGGCAGGAGGAATTAGAGAATACTGTTTATTGAATTTTAATCACCCTAAGAGCACACCACCACCTCGCTTTCTAATTATCCTCTTCCCCGTGATCAGTTGATCGAGTCCTGACGTAGCTTTCACTCGGCGTTCTTGTCTCATTCTGGCACTCCCCTCAAGTCCCCAATGTTAGCCACACAGAGCAGGCCATCGTGTGCCTTTGGAATGCAATATCATCCTGCGCGAGGGAGTATCTTGAGTGGGGCCAATTGTGTTCTCAAATGTGCATTCATATGTTGTTTGCTTGCTGTAATGCCAACGATTCAGCAGAAGGCAGCCCGTGAACATCTGGGGTCGATTAAGTTCATGATTTGTCTAGTGGGCCCCAATGATTCGCAGTAATTTTACCTGGCGCTACAGGATAAAAAGATAAACCAAACTTCGATCCGTTCGACCGATTTAGCAATTGACATGGCCTAGGCCAGGGCGGGCGGGAATCATGGTTTTGGTTTTGACTCCCGGGAAATGACTGCAAAAGTTAGTTTCCCTCATGGTGGAGACTAGCAACTCGGCTCCGGTGTGGCTTGTGTCGAGCGAGATGAGATGATGCCCATCGAACTGGCTAGTGCCAACGGGTAATGATACCGTCATTTAAATCTCCACATTGGCGGCATGGTGTACCTGGCTATTGAAGTCCCAGTAAGGTGTTCCGGAATCATAATCACCCCCGCCTTCTCTGCCGTCGACGTAGTAGTCACCATGCTCATGCGGTCAGTGTTCATCCGAATGCAGGACAAGAAAAGAGTCTTCACAAAACATCCTAAACCTTGATCCACGTGCGGCAGTGGTAATGGACTATGGGCATGGTGGAGGATTGCACACTATATGCAATGCGACTTTGAGCCTCGAGGAGCTTGGCTGAACAGGGACCTGTCGTTTGTGTTCACATGCAATCCATTGCTTCGCGACTCACTGGGAGAACCATTATCCTTGGGAGCAATCCAGATGTCGCATCTCAACATACTTTGGAGAGGCAGACGGCTGTGGGATTGGAAACCCTCGTTTCAACGATGCTAACACACTGCCTGGATTAGTAATTTTCCTTTCTAATGTCCTAATGGTCATGAGCACCTCGTTTTCCTGTAGTCATGGTGTTGGTAGTAAAATCAAGAATAGGTCCTATTCTGAAGACTGTAGCCTCCATTTAGCGAGATGCCTCCCCGTGGTATTTTCAAACATTGGGTATAATTTGGGAAGCATTTTCTCATTACCCTACATTATGCGCTGTAAAGCTCATCCAGTACAGCCATCGCTACTCGTTATAGTTGATATTATAGATTACCCATTACTTGGTCCTCGCCTCATTCTCTACTCATGTTAGGGACAGTAGAGGGTACAAAGACTCAGTCGATACTCGGCAGACAATGACTAGCACAAATCTTCTGAAGCGCAGTGATGAATTCGAGACACCATGTAAAGTCATGAGTGCCGGCATTGGACACTAGTATGTGAAACGAGGACGTCGACAGTGACAGCCTGAACACGTCAAGTACCAAGCGCGCGCGTCAAAGATCGAGGGGGCGTATGCGCTCATTCAAAAGATCATATGGCTTACGGCGATGCCAGGGAACTAAAGACTACGGTCTTACTCAGGATAGGAAAGGTGTGGGATTCGGGGATCGAGAAGTCTGAGCAAAAGCGGAAGGAAATCTTGAGGATCTGATCTAAGCATGGCCCAGGGCTCAACCGCGGCTCAACTGCACGGGATCGTCCTAACAGTAGGTGCTCGAGATAGTACGGTACGCTAACTTGTCACTTGACCATTTTTGTACCTAGGCTCGAGAGCCGCTGGAATCATCTCACACTCCTTCCCCAACCTCGGTGTATCTTGTTCTTAGAATTGGAGGCTATATTGAAAGCCTAGTAATCTCGTCTTCCCCAAGCACTGAACTGGATGACATGTCAGAAATGACATGTCGCAAAACATGCCTGGGGCCGACTACGGTAGCTGCAGGAAGCTCTCCTTTCAGCCGAGCTAAATCCTATAGCAAGAAGTGCAAGACAGCTAACTACAACCATTACGTCAAGACGACGTGTGATGCGGGTCGGCAGAGCTACGTGTCAAGGTCGCTAACTTGAGATGGAAAATAGAGGCACGTTCTCAGGGCCTTTCCCAATGGTACACCTATCGTGGTGAAGACTTCGTGGGTGTGATTCATTGGCGCGAGCTAGTGATGGTCTACACAGGGAACGAACCAGGAGGATGGTAATTACAACGAAGTTCTCCAGGCCAATTCAAAGGCCTATAATGTATTTCTCTGTACATTGACATCAGTGATAGCTGAGCACCGGTAGACCAGAGATAAGGCATGCCATGCCACTAGGCACAAACTAACTATCAGCTGTGGTTTCTGTCTACGGAATTTGAAAAGCCTTTACGGAGCTGACTGAAAGGGCAGACTGAAGGTATAGATTTATGCTCTCTTTGCTGTTCTTTTCATGTTCTACAATCCACCCTCAGCTTTGAAGTTGAGCCGAACTCGCACTGCATAACCTCGAACAAACTCTTCGGGAGGGACACAGAGGGGCCGTGAACAATATCCACGGTCAGTATTCGTTGTAGTTGATGGACAAGAGCCGGTTCAGAGACGGGGACGAGTCCTCCCTCCCTTTCTCTCCATTCTATTCTAAGCGCCCAACCCCTTCGCAAAAGAAGGTGGCACAGGTGGTTCCGTCTGCGCCAAGAGCTGAGAAGTGATAGGAAGTTTGTCTGCCAAAACTTGGTTTCGGATACCGCGCCTGATGGCTGATCCTCTATTTTGGTATACCATGTGATGGTGATCAGCGTCGACGACGATATTGGGCCGCAAGAAAAACGCCCCATACATGTAACTGCCGACCAAGTTGGTCGGACCAACATGCATAAGGACCCCCACAGGTTGAACACCCACTCCGACGCTCCGTTCATCCGTATCTCCATCGTGACATGGACAAGCTTCAAGATCGTCATTGCCAGCTTCGCGCATTATTACCTCGTGCATATGTATAATCCGCACGACACATAGGACGCGGTGCCCCCTTTGACATGCGCCCCGTATCGTATCCACTGAGGATGTTTATTGATCCCCAGTTGGGAGGATACCACCTCGGCCCATCCATATTTCCCTCCACCTCCCACGTGCTATCTTGCTCCACAAGTGTGGACCCGGGTGGACGACGTCTTGTGGGTCGCTGAACCGACGCCACGGATCCCTCGGCGCCGACACAACACGTGCCTGCATCCACGAGAGCATGCACGGGAGTACATACTGTGCGTAGTACACATGAGGCTCGGCCCATCTAGCTGCAATAGGCATGCAAGGGCGGTTCGGGTGCTGTCTAATTGGATGACGAGGCTTAATACTACACGTGGACCACTGGCTGCTGTCGTGTCACCACCATTGCATTAAAGCCATTTTGATTAAATCACCAACATCCCACCGGCGAAGCTGGGTGTAGGACCACGCAAGGCACGTAGGGCCGAAAGTCGCGAAAAGGCGGCGGCCCAGATGAGAAATGACGATCGGGTGGTTACACAATCGCCCAGCTGAAAAAATTCCTAGGGTCAGGCAGGTTTCATCTGACGCAGGCAGGGCATTTACCGATGGGAAGTTCCGACACTGGCTTTTCGATAGCCTGCTTACTGGCTCGAGTAGCGCATTCAATTTGCGCATGCAGGGTGGCATCCTCGCTTATCTTCGCGAGCGAGATTTGGTGTGCATGGGAGAAGTGACCTCCATCCAAGCTTCACGTAGCACACAAAAAACGAACACAAAAATTGTGAAAAGTATTTGCTGGGTATTAACCTTTTAAAAAATGAAGACACCCATGGATACTGATGACTCGCCCCGTACAAGGAAGAACTCCGGATGACTCCCAATTATACAGAGTAGACAGAGAGATAAGAATGATGCACCTTGGATTGCGGCCCCTATTCGCCCGTCGACACAGACACCGATACGCTCTCCGTGACGGTGACGTTGTGGAAATCAGGCCAGGGGTTCGAGTCACCCTTCTTGATCCACGCCTGCTGCTCCTCCCTGTCGCCGTTGCACACGACGTACAGCCGCAGCCTGTCGCCGTCGTAGAAGGGCTCCACGGCCGTGGGGCTGTACAGGTTCTCCTTGACGACCGTGGTGCTGGCGATGATGTCGTCGCCGTCCTTGTCGAGGTCTATCCGCCACAACCAGTCGTTGGACATGCTGGCGGTCCACGCGGCGCTCGCGTCGGCGGCGAGGGCCAGGCCGTCGCAGTGCTCCACGTCGTCGCAGAGGACCTGCACGGGGCCCGTGGCCGTGACTTTCGGGCCCGAGATGGAGATGGGGAACCGGCAGAGGGTCCCCGCGCTGGTGTTGGTGAACCAGACGTGCCCCACGGCGATGCGCAGCCGGTTGAGCCCGAAGGGGGCGCCGTCCACCGCCGCCATGCTGGGGTCCTCGACCAGCACGGTGCTGGCGCCGGAGGCGATGTCCAGGCTGCAGATGCGGTTGCGGAAGGTGTCGGCCACCAGGAGGGTGTGCTCGCTGGCCGGGATGATGCCGATGGAAAAGCCGTAGTCGTCGAGGTCGGCCAGCTTGGTGATGGTGACGTCTGTTTTTGAGGTGAATGAGACGCGCCACACGGTGTAGTCCTGGTTGTTGAACTGCATCGAGTCTATGTCTGGCCTCCCGCTGATGACGGCATACTCGTCGTTTCGGCCCGGGATCGGGCACAGGTTGATGAGGCCGGTGGCGTCGGAGAAGGTGTGCACCTCCTGTGGCTCGGCTTCCCTGTCCTCGGCGTCGAAGGTGTAAAGGGCCGGCTCGTCCAGCCGCGACACTAGTATGTAGCCGTTGGGCCGGATGGCAAACCCCTCGAACCAGGCATTCTGGGGCAGCTGGGTGATGAGGTGGATGTCTTCTTCGAGCATCTTGGCTGGGTGCTCTAGGTTTTTTTTTGGGGGTGACGAGGAAGATGTTCTAGACTAATGTGGTGCTGCTAAGGCGCGTGTGCCCGTGTCCAGCGTCCAGTTGGCCCAGGGGTGGATATGTCTCAGCTCGTTGTTGAGGACGGCGGATCACAACCGGGATTGCGTGCCAGTGAGCCTGCAGCACGTGAGAGACGAGTTTCCAACGTTACGCGCCCCACAGGATGATCGTGCGTCAGCGTGCTGCTATGGTAAGGAGCGTGAGGGATCCCAACGAGGTCATCCTAGTTGCGGAAACTGAAAAAGAGACAGCGACGCACAGGCTCCAGGCGTTGACAGGTTGATATGGAATGGGATGAGATGGTAAGGTGAGGTGAGGTGAGGTGAAGTGAAGTGAAGTGAAGCGAGCAAGGCAAAGTAAAGCTAGGCGGGCGCCAGCGGAGGAGAACAGACTCTGCTTGCTCTGGGCTTGCTTCGGGCGCCAGTGGGAGATTACCCCAGAGGAGCATAGGCCACAGGCTAGCCGAGAGGAGAGGAGAGGCGCGAACGGCAAGATTTTCCCAAGCTTGGAAGATCTATCCGTCCGTACCAAGGACCCAGTGCCGGGATTCCTTTCCGCCCAAGCAACATGACCTTCCACCCTCCCCCAATCCCCCCCCCTTTCTGTTTCTGCCCTCTGCACCCCCACAGAAACAGATTCAAAGTTCCAAGCCATTATCGAACAATGCTCGCCTGATCCAAACTACGCAACCGGACCCACATCCACTGCGCCGGTAGCTTCCGCGATGTGTGGCTGTCAGGCTGTCGCGGCTGTCGATGCCCTCCTTGTTTGGCGCCGCTTGGCCCATGCCGCATGTACTCCGTACCGAGTACGTACTGTACCTCGCTTTCCCCTCCCAACCCCTGACTCTCGTCCCTCCTCCTCCTCACACCACCCCCCCCCAAACCCCCGCCGAGAAGGTTGTTCCATGTGGACCGGCCTGGCCGGATGGCGAGTTTTGCTGTGCGATGTAACATTGCTACGTACTTTTCTACTCGCCCTCCAGGAACGCATCCACCCCGTCGGTAGCTGGCCGATGCCCAATCCGGTCATGTACCGTGGCCGCTGGGCTGGAGATGGCGGCCCGCGGGACAGGTTAGTATTACAAAGTCGCAGCTAGCAGGTTTTCGAGGGAGATCAGGATGCTACCGCGAGGGGTAAAGAGTGGACAGGATCATGGGTCCACGATGCTCACAAGCCACGGTGCCGTGGCTACCTCGGGTAGGCTACTCTGGCGGACTGACACTGGCCAGCGTGGGTATTGAGCATAATGCTCGAGCTCTTATTACATGCATGGCCCTGGGAAATCCTGCCACGGGCCCTCGCCCCATCGCTCAACGTCTTTCCGCTGTTATTATTATTATACAGTCAAGTCATTCTCTTTTCGTTTTGCAATCCTTGTCCGGCCACGTGTGGTCTTTTTGTGCATTGCATTGCGAGCATTGAGCACTGCGGCAAAATTACATCGTTTCATGCATACAAAAAAGGCACGGACTCGGGTTCTGTGCAGCACACACAGACACACACCGTCTTCCCACTCCCACGCAATTCTACCACGAACCACTGGGTGATTCCGGACACGGATCCCACTTAGCGGCATGGGGCACACCTTTGGCGATGCCACTGCACCCATCGCCATTGTGGGTGTCTCCGGGCGGTTCCCCGGTGACGCCTCATCACCAGATGGGCTGTGGGAGTTGGTGTCCAAGGGACGATCTGCCCTGACCGAGGTGCCGAGGGACCGATACAACATCGATGCTTTTTATCACCCAAGTGCCGAACACCAGGGCACACACAATGCGCGGGGCGGTTACTTCGGTGAGATGGCGCCCACTGACCGGCCACCGACCGGCCTGCTCCTCTGTGACGCTGCTAATGCAGTTCCTCTCGTCAAGTCAAGGAAGATGTTGCGACCTTCGACGCCCCCTTCTTCAGAATCACCGCCCAGGAGGCCCAGGCCATGGATCCTTCGCAGAGGCTGGCACTCGAACTGAGTTACGAGGCCCTGGAGAACGGTACGGATCCACACCAGCCCCCCTGGATAGCGAGTGCTGATCATCCGCAGCTGGCGTCTCGGTTGAGGCCATAGCCGGCTCACAGACTGGATGCTACATGGCTACATGCCTACGCGACTACGCCAATCTGCGTGCCACGGACCCGCATGAGTACCCGTAAGCTTGATTGGGCCGTTGCAACAATTGACAAAGAGAAAACAATGGAACAAACACTGAGTGACATTAACGCGATACTAGTCGATATGAAGCAAATGGAAGCATGGGTACGGCCATGATCTCGAACCGTATATCATGGTTCTTTGATCTAAATGGCCCCAGTCTGAGTCTGGACACGGCATGTTCCTCATCGCTCGTGGCCCTACATCTTGCTGTCCAAAGTATCCGCTCTGGAGAAACCACACAGGTGAGGCAACAATGCATCGTCGATCACTATCAGGGCAGGCAGAGATTGACTTGACTACCCATGCAGGCTCTTGTAGGGGCGACGAATCTGATTCTTATGCCCGAGACGTCAAACCACCTTAGCACGTTGACGTTCCTCAGTCCCGACGCCAAGTCTAAAGCATTCGATGCGAGCGGTAAGCAGGCACCCGTATCATGATACCACCCTCTGATGACCGCGGAAGCTGTCAGATTGCTTCCGTACCCCTATAGATAGATAGTCGTACCGTCGCATTCTCGGGAGTGACAGGCCATTCATTGCCCATTGGACGCCTCACACCACTCAAAACCCCCCAAACGGCGCAAGCCCTGCCGCTAAGCATATAAAACTCTGACTCAATTGTTGCAGCAAACGGATACGCCCGAGGCGAGGGGGTCTGCGTCATCCTTGTCAAATCCCTGGCAAAGGCCCTCGAGGATGGGGATTCAATCCGTGCCGTGATCCGCGGCACCGCCGTCAACCACGACGGTCGGACGCCAGGGATCAATCTGCCCTCCAGCACCGCGCAGGAGGCCATGATCCGATCCACGTATGCCAACGCGGGCCTGGGGTTCTCTGAAACGGGGTACTTTGAGGCACACGGTACTGGTACCGCAGCGGGTGATCCACTGGAGACGGCCGCTGTGGGCCGCGTCTTCGCGTCAAGTAGGAAGCCGGGCCAGCCATTGTATATCGGCTCTGTGAAGAGTAACATTGGTCACTTGGAAGGCGGCGCTGGACTAGCTGGTCTTATCAAGGCCTTGTACATGTTGGAACGGGGACAAATCCCTGCGAACCTGTGGCTGCAGAAAATAAATCCCAAAATCAATCTGGATGGCTGGGGACTTGCCGTAAGTATTTTGCCAATCTACTGCTACTCTTACAAAGCAACGAATCACACACGGTGAACTGACAGCCACACAGGTTCCCACGTCGCTGACGCCCTGGCCCACCAGTGGGCTTCGCCGCATCAGCGTTAACTCGTTCGGCTACGGTGGGACAAACGCACACTGTGTGCTGGATGATGCATATCACTACCTGGCCAGCCATGGCCTCTCCGGGCGCCACAATACTAGTCCGCTCGTCCCATATGAACCATCAAGCCCGGGTCTGTGTTCTGACTTGGCCTCGTCGTCTTCAGGGTTCAGCACACCCAACACGGAGCCAGACAGCGGGCTCTCGCTGGGCTCCGTCCTGAGAGAAGCAGCAGCAGCCACCGAGCCAAGAACGCCAAAACTTCTCGTCTGGTCCTCTCACGAGCAGGGCGGCATCAGCAGGACAGCCACAAATCTCGCATCGTACCTCAGCGAGCGCCAGTTCCCGCTAGACGCCTCCCTGCTCCCGCGTCTCGCTTACACCCTCTCAGAGCGCCGCAGTCGTCTCCCGTTCACGTCCTTCACCGTTGCCAAATGCGTGGCGTCCGCCCCATCCGCCCTCGCCGCCCCAGCGAGACCTATCCGCCCTACCTCCGAGAATCCCACCGCTCTATTCATCTTCACGGGACAAGGCGCACAATGGGCGGGCATGGGCCTCGAGCTGATGGCCTACACGACCTTCAGGCACCGCATGGCCGAGGCGGCCGCGCACCTGAGGGCCCTCGGCTGCGGGTGGGACCTGGTCGAGGAGATGGGCAGCCCCCGCGTCAACGAGCCGCAGGTCAGCCAGCCCGCCTGTACGGCCGTGCAAGTCGCGCTGGTCGACCTGCTGGCGGACTGGGGCGTCAAGCCCGCGCTGGTGGTTGGGCACAGCAGTGGCGAGATCGCGGCTGCGTATGCGAAGGGGACCATCTCCCGCGCTGCCGCCTATACTATTGCCTATCACCGTGGAAGGCTTTCTGCGAGCCTTGATTCGGGTGGTAGGGAGATGGGGATGTTGGCTGTTGGGCTTGGGCAAGACGAGACACAGGAGTATATCGACCGTGTCAAGGCTGATCCGAAGCCCGTCGTGGCGTGCATTAACTCTCCCGTCAGCGTCACAGTGTCAGGCTCGGTGGAGGGGCTACAGGAAGTGCATTGCTTGATTGGCAGTCGAGCTTTCAGCAGGAGGCTGATGGTGAAAACGGCATACCACAGTCCATTTATGGACAATCTTGCGAAGCCCTACCTGGACTCCCTTGCCGGCATCAAGTACGACAAGGACCAGCCCAAGAACACTATCCAGATGTTCTCCTCCGTCACGGGCGCCGAGATTTCCGATCAGGCACTGAGAGATCCTCAGTACTGGGTCGACAACATGGTGTCTCCAGTCAAGTTCCACCACGCCGTCGGTGCAACGCTTGAACACGCCCACGCCCACTCACCTTCATCATCCCTCGTCCTCGTCGAGTGCGGTCCCCACAGCGCACTCAAAGGCCCCGTCCAACAAATCCTTCGTGCGCACAAGACCATCGATCCGGCCAAGATACCATACACAAGTCTAGTGACGCGGAAGGAGGATGCTATCACAACGGCTCTGACCGCCGCCGGGACACTCTGGCAGCACGGGCTGCCAGTCAAGCTCGCAGCCGTGAACTCGACGAGCTCAGTCCCGGAGGACCTCACCCACCTCGTCGACCTGCCGCCCTTCGCGTGGAACCACAACTCGCGCTTCTGGTACGAGACGCCCCGCACGAGAGCCTACCGGCTGCGCGCCGACCCGCGGCACGACCTCCTCGGCACGCTGGACGAGTCCTGCCCGGACACGGCCGGCGAGCCCGTGTGGAAGAACTACCTGCGCGTGGCCGAGGTGCCGTGGCTCAAGCACAATGTGCTCCGGGGCCAGGCCGTCCTCGGCTTTTCCGGGATGCTGGCGCTCGTCCTCGAGGGGGTCAGGCGGACTGCGGACCCGCTCAAGACGGCCGTGGGGTACCGGTTCCGCGACGTATTCCCTGGCCCGCCGCTGGTGCTTGATGAGATCGAAGACGGCAGCGTCGAGACGAGACTGGCGCTGCGAGCCTGGCGGGCTGGGAGTCGCAGTCTGACGACGTATTGGCGCGAGTTTAGTCTGTCGAGCCGAGGCAGGAGCGGAGTTTGGACGCAGCACAGCACTGGACTTGTGCAGATAGAGTACAATGCCCTCGACGAGCTCACCAAAGATGCCTGGAGGTCAACATGGATTAGTATCAAGGCCGACGAGAGTGCAGAATCCAGAGCTGTTGGGGAGTTCTACGAAACGGCAAGTACTTTGTTTCTGTCGTTCTGGCTACTTCGAATGGCGAAACCACTAACAGATTATCACCAGTTCTCCGACCTCGGAATGCAATGGCAAGAGGCCTACCAATCCCTTCATTCCACCAAAATATCGGGCAGTCGTCGTTCAGCCACTGGTTCTATCCGGGTACAAGACACAGCCAGCTCCATGCCCGAGAACTTCGAGTCCAAGCACGTGGTACACCCAACCACGCTCGCGGGCGCGTTCCAACTGCTCTCCGCCTGCGACGGCGGGACTCGCGACCAAGTCAGGGTCCCCAAGTACATCGAGAGCATCTTCGTGTCTGCGTCACTCTCCCCACTGGCACCAGGCACAATGCTCAATGCGTTCGGCATGGTCAACGAGAAGTGGGCCGATGGCACCAATTCAACCGTCGTCGTGTCTGACGCCTCCTTCTCCGAGCCTCTCCTCATCTTCGAAGGGTTCAAGACGACAGATATGGATGGCGAAGCTGGGGACAAGGCGCAAAGTGCCGAGGCTACTACTCAGTCCCTGACAAAGCTGGGTGCCATTCCCGTCTGGGGTATCGATGTTGAGAATTCGCCCGTCGACACGGTCAAGTCCATCTTGCACAAGGCGTGGTCCCAGGCGTCCAATGCGGACTACGATTCCATCAGGGATCTCGAATGGGCAGCTTACATTTTATGCAAGCGTGCAACCCAGAGGTTTACACTGGAGGACGTCGGCAGCATGGCCAAGCACCATCAAGTCTTCTGTCGCTACTTGAGGCGCCAGATAGACCTCTCCAAAACCCTGGGTGCCACTCTCCCGTGTCAGACAGCGGCCTGGCTCTCGGCTGACGAGGCCATGGAGAATGCAGTCCTCTCCCGCGCCGCTGCAGGTTCGTCAGAAGGCAAGATGCTGGTTCGCATTCTGGACAGTCTAGGGGACGTCCTGACAGGTGCCGTCGAGCCGTGGGAGCTCATGAAGCGCGACGGGCTGCTGGAGGAGGTGTACCGCTCAGGGCTGTCGGAAGACAAGACGCCCGCGGTGCAGTGCGAGTTCATCTCGCTGCTGTCGCACAAGAAGCCCCTGAGGATTCTCGAAGTCGGCGCTGGAACCGGGTCCGCCACCAGCAAGATCCTGAAGAGGCTCGGCAAGGCCAACGTGGCGAAGTACACCTACACGGACATCTCAGCCTCGTTCTTCCAACAGGCCGAAGTCGAGTTCAGTGACTGGAGCAGATGCGGCGTCATGGACTTTAAGGTCTTCAATGCGGAGCTCGATCCCGCGAGCCAAGGGCTCGATCTTGGGTCTTACGATGTTGTCGTTGCCTTCCAAGTCTTGCACGCCACGAGCAGGATGGATGACACTATTGCCAACTGCCGAAAGCTGCTCCGACCCGGCGGCTATCTCGTCGCCACGGAGCTCACAAGTAAGGTGGCCCGCCGATCCGCCGTTTTTGGTATTTTGCCCGGGTGGTGGCTCGGCGAGGAGGACGGTCGGACTAACGGACCCGAGATGTTTGAGGGAGAGTGGGATTGCAGGCTCAGACGTAATGGCTTCGACGGCATCGAGTGGTCCTTCAGGGACCGTGAAGACGAGGGGTGGTCGAGCAGCGTGATGGTGGCCCGGGCGACTGCGCGGCGAGAGACGACAGCCTCGGCCGACAAGGTCATTCTGGTGACCTCACAGACGGTAGGCCCGTTTGTCCAGGAGCTGTCCAAGGAACTCGCTCAGTCCACGAGCGCGGCCCGGCAGATTTCACTCTGTGACGTGCCGCAAGTTGCATCCGAAGACCTCGCAACCGCCAGGTGCATCATTGCCGTCGAACTCGACCACCCACTGTTCAGCCACGTCGACCACAAGGGGTTCGAGGCCATCAAACACGTCATCCTCAGAGCACAAAGCACGCTCTGGCTGACTCTCGGCGGCGCCCCTCTCGAATGCAGTATCCCAGAATCCTCCATGTTCACTGGTCTAGCACGCTCCATCCGGGGCGAGGAGCCCGGCATCAACCTCGGCACGCTTGACTTGGACCCAGCAAGCCCAGGCTCCGTTTGGCTCGACAACATTCTGCGTGTCATGAAACTCCAGGGCCAGGAGCACAACGACGAGCACGAGTTCGTCGAGCGGGGTGGTGCTCTGCACGTCAGCAGAGTCGTACCGGATGAGCGTCTCAGCAAACTTCTCTCCTCCGCCGTGCAGGATGGCGATGCCACGGTCGACGAAGGGCAGCCCACGCCACAGGTTCTGAGACAGGACGGCAGGCCGCTGAGGATGGAGCTCGCGAAGACCGGTGACTTGGACAGCTTCGTGTTCCGAGACGACGACGGCGCCTCTGCGCCGCTCGGCAGCGACCAGGTCGAGATCGAGGTGAAGGCTGTTGGGCTCGATCCTTACGACATGGCGATCGCCGTGGGCCAGATCTGGGACACGCAGCTCGGCGCCGAGTACAGCGGAGTCGTGACCCGCGTTGGCCCCACCGTGTCCAACGTCGCCGTCGGCGACCGGGTAGCAGCGTTCGGGATCGAGCCGAACTGGTACAAGACCTACCTCCGCAGCAGCAGCGCGGCAGTGCACAAGCTGCCCGAGGGGATGTCCTTCGAGGAGGGCACGAACATCATGCGATCATATGGCGCGGTCAAGTACGGGCTGGTCAACGTCGCGAGGCTCGAGAGAGGCGAGACCGTCTTGATCCACGATGCCACCACGGCTTTGGGCATGGCGGCTGTCAACATCGCGCAGCACATCGGAGCCGAGATCTACGCAACAGTGGCCGGCGCCGGAGAGAGAAAACATCTTGTTGCGACGAGCAGTGTCCCCCCTGACCACGTTTTCGGCTTTGCCGGGTTCTCTCAGGCGCTCGGACATGCTACGGGACATCGTGGCGTCGATGTGGTCATCAACAGCTCTGTTACTGGAGAAGCACTGAGACAGTCGTGGCACTGCCTTGCCCCCTTCGGCCGGTTCGTCGAGCTTGGCATGAAGGACATGAGGTCGAACACGGGTCTTGACATGGTTCCCTTTGCGGCCAACACCACCTTCACCGGTGTGAACATGAAGTGCATGCTGCACTCCAATCCTCGTCTGCTCAGCCGCATCCTGGCGGATACGATGCAGTACCTGGAGGCGGGCGTCATCAAGGCCGCACCGCTGCATGTGCTCAAGCTGTCCGAGGCGGCCGAGGGTTTCAGAACCTTGCAGTCCAGGTCTAAACTTGGAGGAGGCCGTGTGGTTCTGAAGGTGGAGGAGAACGACATCGTCCCTGTCATCGGCGAGAAGCAAAGAGAGTCCCTTAAGCTTCGTGCGGATGCAACGTACTTCGTCCCTGGTGGTCTCGGTGGCCTAGGCCGGCCTCTTCTCCGCTGGATGGCTGACAAGGGTGCTCGTCATGTCGTGACCACCTCCCGATCTGGTGGCCGCGATGCCAAAGCACAAGCGGTGATCCAGGAGCTTTCGGGACGAGGAGTTAATATCAAAGTCTTTGCGGGCGATATCAGTGACGAGTCCGCCCTCAAGGCTGTGTTGTCAGACCTCTCCGGCTCAGGCTTCCCACCGATCAGGGGCACCATCATCTGCTCCATGAGCGTGCAAGACACGTTGTTCGAGACCATGACCCACGATGACTTCGTCGCCGCCACCCGGCCCAAATACAACGTCACCCTCAACCTGCACAAGCACCTCCCCAAGGACCTCGACTTCTTCGTCTGCCTGTCCTCCGCGGCCGGACAGATCGGCTCCATCGCACAGGGCAACTACAACGCGGGTAACAACTACCAGGACGCGCTGTGTGCGCACCGGAGATCGCTGGGGCTTGCGGGGAGCAGCATCAATCTGGGCTGGATGGGGGAGATCGGTTTCGTGGCGGAGTCCGAGCGCGCCAAGGTGCCGCAGGTGGTGCGGGATGGGGTCAGGGACCTCAAGGCGAGCCAGTTCTTCGCCATTATGGAGTCGGCTTTGTGTAACGATGAGGCCGTGTCCAAGGGCCAGCCCGTGCTTGGTCTCGCGACGGGAGGCCTGGTCAGGCACGCTGGCCGGGACGAGCCGTACTGGTTCAGAGACGCGAGGTTCTCGGCCATGCGGCTCTATGACACGCATCAGTCGAAGAGTGAGAGCACAGCAAAGGGGACGAACGGAGCGGATATAAAGTCAGCATTGGCTTCGGCCAAGAGCTTCGAGGAGGCGAAGGCTATCGCGTTATCGGGCCTCATGGCCAAGCTGGCAAGGGGTCTGATGATGGAGTTGGACGACATGGACGCCAGCAGACCGATCAACATGTATGGCGTCGACAGTTTGGTTGCGGTTGACGTTAGAGCGTGGGCGATGAAGGAGATGCAAAGCGTTGTGCACGTTAGTGATATTCTGAAGAGCATGCCCATGGCGGATCTGGCGGGCAAGATGGTGGAAGCGTCGAAGTTGGTGGTATTCTGATATTGCTGCGTTTAATAGATTTATACCCCATAGCTAGATTATGATTTATGTTTTGTTCTTCTCTCATTAGCGAGTTGCATGCGTGGCATTGGAGCCAGATCAGGAAGCTGTTTGCAAGCATTATGTTCAGTTGTATTTAGCTCATCATAACTACAGACTCCGTACCGAAGTTTGACAGCTCCGTGGACATACCTGTCCAGTACATTCGCTGCAATTGACCACGGTTGTACTTGTGGAATCATTTAAGATGCTGGCTGCCCATTTGAAATGCCTCGGCGAGGCAATGGATCTCTGCAAGCGGTCTTTGCGACTGGAAAGTTGAGTGTCTCATCCCCTTCACTGAATTCAAAGCCAACGTCCAAATGTGGCTTTGGTCTGTGGCAGGCAGACACGCATGCGCATCTGGAAGGGTGCGCTTTCAAAATCTTTTTTGATAGCAAGTCGACGCTAAATCGGACGAATCTACATTCGGTGTTTTCATGGCAAACTTCAATCACTGCTACTTTCCTAAATGTACACCAGTTCGCTCAGATTGAGAACAGAGTGAAATAGGACCTCCCTCAGTACCTCGAGTCGTGCAAACGGACCAAGGCTTGAAAGTTTGAAGCTGACTGTCTTCCTTCCCCTTCATCTTCCCCCAGGAACAATTCGGCTTCCCGAGTTGAACCCCCTCCAGCGTTTCCACCTTCAACACGGTTGCCTTGGGATCGATCCTACATTCAACTCTGCTCCTCGAGCGGCTTCTCAACAACAGCATTAGCCCACCTTTCGTCGTTCGCTCACAGACATTGACAGAACCTTCCTGCCAAGCTATCGTGAAAGACTGCTGCCATGAAGACACAAAGTACCCGTGCCCCAGACCAGAGTAAGTGGACCAACCTGGATCTACAGAATGGAAGCAAGCTCCTGCAAAGGACTCGGACTGCTGCGCCCTCCCTGTGTACACAAACGACCACCAATCAATCTTATCCTAGACCAGATCGACCTCTTCCCCACATATGTCAAAGCACTTGCCTGTTATGAGATGCGTCAGCATGGCTGATTTCAAACGAACAGATCCTCCAGTCGAGGCTGGGAGCATCGCTGACCCACAATCGCCACACGAGCCTCTATACGACCCTTCACACGACCCTTCATACGACCCGCACCGTCAGCCGCACCTCACAAAACAAGGCCTCTCTTCAAGCCATGGCAACTCCCCAGCCAGGCAAGAGCCGGCTCGAGTTGCTGCCAAACGAGCTTTTCGTCATCACAGTTGAAGCGCGGGCTTCAGACAACCCGGATATCCAAGACATCGCAGCGTACAGAGCATACAGAAACAGTCTTCGAAGTCTCTGCTTGGTTTCGCGGACCTTGGCGGCGATTGCCAGGCCAGTGCTATACCGAGACGTCCGTCTCTACAGCCGCATGACTGTGATCCGCCTCTATGCAACATTTTGCTTGGTCCCGATGCTTGCAGGCCATGTCAAATCCATCTTGTTCTGCCCTCCTGACAACTCTCGGAGCGGAGACATTCGCACCATTGATCTTAGACCCTTACGTCCTTTCCAGGACTCCGACTACGCATTCTGGACCAGAGGCAGGAGCAAAGCAAAGATTCGGATGCCACAGAAGACCAGAGAAGAGCTGGTCTGCACCCTTTTCGCAAAAGCTCTGTCAAGGATCCCTGCTCTAGTTTCCTTGTACATCAAACTTCCTGAGCTTCGCCCCATCACCTCGAGATGCCTCGAGAAACTTCCAGCTAATCCCAACCTCACGCAGCAGTTGAACTTGCAAGCTAAACTATTCCAAGATTTCTGTCAAGGTCGTTTGCTCCCCAATCTTTCGAGGCTCAGCACGTTTGGAATGCTGGAGAAAGCGCCGGTCTATAACGCCAAGGGGCATCGTGAGAACTTGTTGCATTCTCCAAACTTGCATGAGGTCCTTTGGGTCTGCCCAAACTATTCCTACTGTGATGATCATATATGGAACATCACTTTGCGAGATTCGGATGTGCTCACAACGGGCCCAAAAGACAGTAAGTCAACTCAGGTTACCTGGGTACTGATAACTTTTGACTTTATTTTTATTTTCTACTGACATCAGATCTACCAAACTAGACACCCCAAGAATATCCACAAGTGTCAAGAGAATGGAGCTTCGAAACCCGCTCATCACGGCCCAGCACACTGTTACTCTCACAACAGCCTTTCCTTCTTTGGAGTCTCTCGCAATGGACCTGGTCTTCGAGTTGTGTTATTGGGCCCCTTCAACTCCAGCGGACCGCCAACACTTGTTTCAGCTGCTTGGAGGATTGGAGAACTTCCACACACTTGAGCTCAACTCCCCACGGGAATGCTTCACTGAGGACATCACAACAGAGTCAGGACCATCCACGGTCGTAAGGATGTCCGCCTTATCGAGGCTGCGTACTCTCTTGGTGCCAGTTGACTTTTTCGTTGGTTTCACATCATACGACGAGAAGCCGCACATTCACCGTGCAACCACGCTTCTCCCCGACTCGCTTCGCCATCTCACTCTGCTTCTAGATTACAGTTGTAAGTGGAAGTTGTCGGTGCATGGCAGCATACGGACGCAGACGGACAGGATTACCCGCATGATCGAACCATTTTTGCTAGAGGTTGCACCTGCTCTACTTATTGAGTTCCCTCACCTGGAGCAGGTTGACCTCTGCTATGACATGAAGGATTATCGCCAGCACAAAATTCATACTCTGGCTGCGCGATCCACAGACGCTGGAGAAGCGGTCTCTTGAGTGGTCGCTGAGCATTCCGGACGAAGACGCCTTGAGAATTGTGGACGTTGGTGTTTTCGCGATATTTTCAGCATCGGTCCACGATAGTTGGCTTGTGGATCGGCCCTCACTGGCTACTTGTTGCGATAGGCGGTTGAATACTGCCGGGACATTTGGGAGAAGAGAGAAGATTTTCGAGATGCTGTCGGAGCTGATTCCCTGTTTCCGAGCACCGCGCGCCACGGCACTGCCATCTTGCACGACTGCGGAGGGCGACACCCCGGCTCGGAGGCACTGCCGGCATTCTTCTGCGAACGGGCACCTCAGCGCCGGCCAGACACCCTTGCAAGCTCACAAGTTTGCAATGTCACTCAGAAATCCCGGACCCGCGGCGACGTTTCCATTAGGGCAGCGTGCTCTCGAACTCTTTGTGTTTTTCCGGGAGGACCTCGTGGTTTAATGTTGGGGTGCATAACTGCGAGCGTCATCTTTGACTTTGCCGGGAGGGGAACCCAAGACTGGGATGTAATGAACTGTATGAGGGAGAAGGATTTTGGTAGGCGGTCAGTGGTCCCGGATTCGCTTAGATGCAGCGGGCTTCGTCAGCCCATGTGGCTGCGGCCTCAAAAAAATGAATAGCTTATTAGGAAATCAGTGCGACCAACCACAGAGAACATGGCGGTGCTTTCCGTCGAGGGCCTCTCGGGCTATATGATCTGCAGCTAGCAAGCGGTTCCGCGGTGAACTTTGTAGTCTAGTGCCTGCTCGCCCCTGGATGATGTGCCCTGCCATTGTGCGCAGCAGCGAGGGGTGATTCGTGTGCCTGTGCAGGCTCACATCGTCGCGGCCCTCGAACACGCAATTCTCCACACGCGCCTCTGTTTCAGTCCAGGCCCCCGGGGGACCCTCATTCATGCGCGCGCACTCTGCCGGGCTCCACCGACAGGGCTTCTAGATCTTCGATCCGCTCATCCCAGCCCGGCCGTCCGACCAATCGGCCAACTTATATTCCTGGCTAACCCAGTTCCGGTCCAAGGTTTCGGCGCAAACCCACCTTCCTGGACGCTGCGCGAGGACGGCACTTGCGACGCCATTGGCGCCCGTCAGGTAAATTGCCCGTTATACCTCGTCCATCTTATAGTCGTTTCTGCCGTGCCGCTCTCCCTTGTCCCCTTCAAGCACCCAAGCCCGTCCATCCCCTTTCTTCGAGACGGTTCCTCAGACCCCGGGTGGCGGGGGAAAAAAAAGGAAACCGGTCGCGTGGTGTCGTGCATGCTCGTATAATGCCAGACACACCACTCTTTTGGCAAACTGTCCGCCCTGTTACATCAGAAGCCGATCTTGACATAACTCAAAGTGCCGTATACCCCGTTCCTGCGGTTTTAAGCTTCTTTTTTCGACGTTCTTGGCCGTTCCCTGACATGTCGGACTGCCCTTCTTTTGAGGAGTTCTTCCTTCCCATTCCGGCCTACCCGAAATATACAGTTTTCCTCCCCTCATCTGGCCAGTCCACTCGTTGAAGATCTACGATTCAGTTATCTTCCTTCTTCTCTCCGCGTTGGCCTGGGGCCACGGATCGCCGTATCCACCCTGAAATCACCCTCAACACACCGGCTCTGTGCTCTACACCCGCAGAAGTGAGTCCGATCTTGGTACAGGATCGCCAATCATGGACCCACAACAGGCGAGGCCCAACGATGCCGGGTTCGGTGCCTATATCAACGCAATAGGCTGGCTACTCTTGTCGCTGGCAGGTATCGTCGTCGGCGCGAGGATATGGGCCAAGGTATCAGCACGGAAGGGACTCTGGTGGGACGACTACATTGTGTTGGCAGCATGGGTGAGCATGAGCCCATTCCATACCACGGTCATTATCGTGAATGCCAGGACGGCAGGGCATATTGGGTAGTTGGCTAACACGGAGAACGCACAGATAATGCTCCTAGCAGACGTGATCGTCACCACCGTGGCCGTTGACGCCGGCCTGGGCAAGCACATTAACAGCGTAACGGGCGACACGCTCATCCGGACGATGCTCCTCAGCGCCGTGGCGCAGACACTGTCCATCCTCGGGGCCGCCTGGTCCAAGACCTCCTTCGCCGTGACGCTGCTGCGGCTGACTGTCGTCTCGCACGTGCGATACCTTGTCTGGTTTATCATAATATCGCTCAACATCTTCCTGACCTTTACCGCCTTCCTCCCTCTGTTCCAGTGCACGCCCGTGGGCCGGAGCTTCGACCCCTCTGTCGAGGGGAAGTGCTGGGACCGCACGCTGGTGCTGGTGCTGACCATGTTTGGCGCGGCGTACTCTGCGGCTGCGGACTTTGCGCTGGCGATCATCCCGTGGGTGCTCATCTGGAACCTACAGATGAACCTAAAGGAGAAGATCGGGGTGGGTATTTGCATGAGCTTGGGCATTGTGTAAGTCGTCCATCCCAAAGCAGCCATCACCAAAGTCTGTGCTCGGACACGTCAAACATCAGACGGGCTAACACCTTGTTCAGAGCCGGCGCGACCTCCATAATGCGCTGCCTGAAGATACCACTCCTCTTAACCGATGACTTCACATTCGAATCAGGCCAGCTCTCAATATGGTCCGCCGCCGAGATCGCAACGACAATAATGGCGACATCAATACCCGTGCTGCGACTCTGGCTCAAGACCATCGTCAGTGTGCACTCGCGGTACCACCTCTCCTCCAACGACGGGACCTTTGACGGGCGCGGCGTCCTGAACCAGAACCAGCAGCAGCGCTCCAAGATGAGCACCATGGCGACAACCACCACCATCACGAGCGGCGGCAACAGCAACATGGTCCGCAAGGCGAGCAGCAAGCGCGGGCGCGCCGCCAAGCTCGCGGATCTGGGCTGGGCCAGCCGCAGCAGCTCCGAGTCCGAAGACCTCGAGGGCTTCGGGTCGCCCGTGGACAGGATCCCCGGCGGCGCGGCGGGTGGTATTGTCAAGATGGAGACTATCACGGTGAATTATGATAGGAGGACGTCTAGCATGGCTGGCTAGCTAGCCTAGCTGAACCTAAAAATGTCTAAATGGCCCTGTTCCGACGATGACAGGTCTAATTCTATATTACCAATTCCGATACCCCTTCTCAGTGACTGGGTGACATGTATGCTGAAATGCCCGAGCTCAAATACTAACAATGCCATCATATCCTGTCCGTCGAACACACTCCTGATGTGCTCCGTACCCTTGTTTGACTGATATAGGGGGCTTGCCTTATTGAAGACAAGGCCCAGAATCTGAGTCTCCAGGCGTCTTATTCGCCGTCCATCATCCGCACCGCAAGTTCGGGAGCCATTGGTCTGACCTTAGCAGGGAGCATTGGCTGCTACAATTATTGATCAACAGCCGCAATCAAGTCCCGACCCAACCGAATCTGTCCAGCAAGCTTGTGGAGGGCATCCCTCCCGAAGTTTGTGACCGTCATGAAGCTGGGTGCAAACTCTGCACCGCCCTCTTCAGGAACGAATACCACCAGGTCGACATCTTTTGATGCCACGGACACACCATCGATGGGGTCCTCTCGGTATTGCATGGTCGCCAGGTTGTGCAGCTCGAGGCTCTCCAAGTTCGAAAGAGCAGAGTGGGAGCCACGGAAGAACTCTGCCCAGAGGTTTTCCATCTCGTCGGAATACTCTGGGACCGGCGGACTGTCAATGAAGCACCGCCTGAGGTAGACTCCTTGCAAGGCGGCGGACTTGAGGTCGTGGAACTTGGTGAAGGTTGCTCGAAGTTGGCCGGGTGATATGAATAATCCCTGGAGGACAAGTCTGCGGAGGAAGGGGAGCGAGATTGGAGGCGGGTTCCAAGCAACCGACGTGTGAGACTTGCTACTTGCGTTCTCATTTCCGTCATAGGCGTCCTCGAGAGGCCGACCGGCGGGCTCGGACAGCCAAGCCGTGAAGTCACAGTGGCCCTCGATTGTCTCTCCCCCAACAAATTTCAGCGTGAGACACTGAAGATTGCGAGCCAAACCGAGCAATCGTCGCAGGCCGAAGTTGGACGTGTTGAAGATATGGTCATGTTCGATGAGGTTATCAACCTTCTCAAGCAGTTGCGATTCCAAGCTGACTTCCAGGTGCAACTCGGTAAGGGACCCCAAGACGGTGGCGGCACTGGTTTGCATAGGCGCAAGTGGAAGCAGGTTGAACGCTTCGTCGTCCATGTAGTCGAGGGTGTCGTCATTGCTCAGGCGTGTCTGCAAGGAGGTAATTTTGGGCGCCGAGCGGACCAAGGAGTTTAGAACGACATTGAAAACTCGGTCAATGAAGCCCTTCGAATTCGGCATCCCGCTCGTTGTGTGTCTCGGCTGCATTTGGTGCGCCGAGGAGCCGTAACTCCGCATTCCCAAGTCCAGGTAATGGAAGGTCTTGGAGTAGTAGGGGGCGTGGGCAAACAGCTTCGAGCCAGAGACGCTGACCTTGTCCAGGTTTGGGAGGTGTGCCATGGCTGATGACAGGAGATCGATAGCTCTCCCTGTGTTGAGTAGAGCCTGTTGGGCTGATGCCGCATCGCGCCAGTACTGGAAGAGCGAGGGTCGGTTGTGTGGATTTCTCGCCTTAGAAGCTCTGATGTAAGCCAGAGTGTCTTTGGTATCGATCTCGTCAACACCGATCACGAGGTGTGTGAGGACTCTGGATAGTTGTGGATGCCGAGAGATATCCACAAGGGTCTGCAGGCTGTATGCATCGATCACTAGAATAATAGTTAGCCCCGTGAGCGCCTGACTATAGCAGGACGGTGAAATAACTCACTGAATTGCCTTGTGCGGAAGTAAGATCGTGACCAGAAAGGAAATGTCTTCATTCGAGCTTGTCGGCAGTGCAGGCGCAAGTCGTTGATATCTTGACAGGGCAGATTTGTGAGGACACTGTCAAGCAGCTCGTTTGGCAGACAAAGCAGGAGCGAATGCTGTGCCACGGTCTGTACGTAGTCATTTGAATGCGCAGCTACTAAAAGTCAGCCAGTGAAGTGGATGCCAAAAAGACGAGGCCGGTACCTACATGTAGTGCCGCGGACCACAATCCCCTGCATGGTGTCTTGACTCTTTGCAGCAGCCAGCTGAGAAAGAAGGGGCTGATAGAGTGTAGAGAGAACACCCTCAGTGGAGAATATCCAGCTGCAGAGTTCAGAGAAAACAGCGTACTGCTGGGGTGACTCGAGGTAAGGAGAAATTGTTCCAAATACCTCCTTTTGGCTGCCTCCATGGGCCAAATAGACAATCAGTTGATGAAGACTGTCTGCGGAATTATTTTCGTCTATGTCAATTGTTGGATCAGAAAGGCTGCATGCCTGACGGATCTGGTTTTCAAGCAAGTGACTGAAGACATCCCATACAGGGTGTCGGGGTGGATCGTTGGAAGGAGACATGGTGAGATGATTTCGTGATTGAGGGATATTGGGGAGTCGTTGAGTAGAGGTAGAACAAAAGGCTTGAGACTTGAGTAGTCAATATGGAATGCATAACACTATGTTGAGTTGCCGGTATCAGGAAGCCAATGTGTAATGCAGAATGTGAGGTTGAGGTGTTGAGATTGGAAGACTGTGATCAACAGGCTGAGGGAAGGAAGCATTATAAACGAGTGTCCTAATTCTGTCACTAGAAAGGGCACAATTCACTTTGTAGACGATGCTACTTCACTATTCAGTTGGAGAGTCTGCTTCGAACTTCATAGTCGGGTGCCCGAGGAACTTTGCTGGGAGCAATTCACTTTGAACAATTCACTAGTCGCACCAGAAGGGTGTCTCTGTAGAGAGGACAAGGAGGGTGTCGCACGCTTGTTTGCTTCCAACAGCTAGTGAATTATATGAGTTTGATAACCAGCTCCGATACTAGACTGTTATTTTCATCAACAGTATGTGACAGAGAAACAATTGAAGTGGTGGTTCTGAGATCACACAAGAGGTTGAATACCTAGGTATGTAGATGTGGCGATATACTGAGGGGGCATTATGGTCTAGATTGTCACTGCACAAGTACGTAGCTATGCCTCACCTCAACAGTATAGAAAGACATCGCACCGTGTGTCCTCATCATTTCCAGCTCAAGCCCACAGCTCAATGAGGCATGTCCTCGTCCTGCGCAAAATGTTCCCTGGAATGTGTGTCAGAACTTCATTTATATAAGATGTATAAAGAGTATAGACATACCTAGCCCACGGACTTTTGAGCCGCAGGTACTCTCCTTTGTAGAAGAAGAGAAACGGAATCACACACATGGGCAAGCTCAAAAAAGCAAGCAAGCTGCTGGCCCACTCCAAACCAAGGTAGTCATACATCTGCGTCCCAAACAACGGAAAACCAGCTCCAACCAGGTTCCTGATCAGGATGACCCCAGCCAGTGCAGAAGCGGCATATGATTGGTAGGAATCGACGACATAATTTAGAACGGCCAAGATGATGATGTAAATACCCGCTCCAAAGAACGCGCTGGCGACGATGGGGACGATCCAGTGCACGTTGCGGAAGCTCGTCCAGGCAAACCAAAACAGCGAGATGGGCAGGAGGAAGGTTCCGAAGCGGGCGAGGTGCATGCGGGCCTCGGGCACACCCTTGCCGTCGTTGCGAGCGACCTGTCTCAGGTAGTACCGTTCTTGGAGCGGATGGAACATCGCGGCGACGACACTTCCAATGAAGAGGCCAACAAAAGCGGTGCCCCATTCACCCGTGTTAAACTCGTGTCCACCGGGCCCGAAGACGAGTGGAAAAGCCTCGTTGAATAAGTAGACGATTCCGTAAATGAAGCCGTTGTAGATTGCGGCGGCCAACGTGATTCTGTGGATGTCAGTGGTGAAAATGAAAAAGTGAAGCGGGACGCCGGAACACGTACGGCTCAGTGAATAGGAATCTGAATGGCCGAGTGAGTGTGACGGCAAACAACGTGCCCAGACCCGCCTTCTCATCAGAGTTGGCGTCCCGTATGGTTCTGGCGGCAGCGAGGCCCTCAGACCGCAGAAGCCTGCGAAGGCGCCTGGTCTTCTTGTCAAGAATGATTGTGTGGCGGGTCTCGGGAACAGTCAATACGAGCAGGATCCAAAAGCCACCGAGGACAGCCATGTAGACCCAGAACAGCCACCTCCATCCCTTGTTTGCTGCGATATAACCGCTGATGACCAATGCAAGCGGTGGCCCTCCTGTGCTGGAGAGACCGTAGACGGCCATCGCTGGGCCGCATTCGTCTCTGGCCCAAAGATCGCTGACGGTGCCGCCCGTATTCTGTCATTTGAATGATCAGTCACCGTGTCATACTTTCTCAAGTCATGCTAGCTGGGAATGAAAACATCCTACAGTCAAGGGTGCACTGCCGAAGAAGCCCTGAAGCAGACGGCAGGCGATAACAGTGGCGATATTGGGCGCCAGTGCCAGGGGTATTTGGAAGATGACCAGCAGAAGCCATGACAGCATGTAGACGGGGTTGCGACCGAAGTATTCAGACATTGGTGCGAGCATCAGCGGTCCCACAGCGAAACCCAGGATGTACATGGAGAGTCCGACCGTGCCGACCTCAGGGGACACGTCGAAGTTGGACGTGAGCTGTTCCTTTCCCGAGCTGTACCCACCAGCACAGAGGCAGCTGTTTATCGCGAGTAATTAGCACCTAGGTTAAATGTCTGATTTCAATGGGGTTGGAGGCGACGCACGTGAGGACGTTGAGCATGCTGACGAAACATGTGATGTACCATTTCTTCCACCTGGGCCAGTTCCGTGGGTTGTCTCCGTCGTTGAACGAGTAGGTGAGGTAGACAGGTGCCTCGTCGTCTGGGTTCTCCCTTGCATGCTGCAATGCCTCCTCTTCTGAGAGAAACTTGCGGTCGTTCGATATGACCTGTGGTGCTCTGCCAGGCGGAGCGTCGGTGTGACGGAGCGACGGTGCAGTCGACGCGCGATCCGAGTCTATCTGCTTCTCCAGTGTCGCCGGGTCAGAATGCTCGAATCTCTGGTGGTCGGTCTCCATGGCTGCAGGGCGCAAATCTCACAACACAAGGATGCGTGCCAGAAAGCTTGGGATTCTTGGCAGGTACGGCGGAGATCCTAGAGCAAGGTCATCCGTGATATAGAGATTCTGCCAAGACGGAATTGTGGCCTTGTCTGGTGCATGTCAATTGCTCAGGAACTGGGGATTTGTTCCCCGTTAGCCGGCGTGGGATGTACCCCGGGTGCTGTCCCCATAGTAACGTCATCTTTCGGCTATCGTTCTGGAGTTATGTGGTGCTTAAGAGACGGGCAGCTGCGACCCTAGGTACGCCAGGTACGTTGGTCGCAGAACCGAAAAGACGGCGGCAGGAGCGATGACGTTGATCCGGAGACGATCGTCACTTCGTCCACTTGAGCTCCACTGATGCAGGGCGGATTTATGCATTGGGCGAGAGACAGTTTTGACGAATGGAATTATCATTAATAAGTCTATCTTCAAGGTTGGTAATTGACTGTTGTAATGATCATGGTGTTCCGGGTACTGCGCTGTGCAGTCGATCATTTCCGGTGCGCACTGACAAGATTGGTCAACACAAAATATGAGTTCTCTAGTAGCATGATAAGCCCAGTTTTCCGTTGACGACTACGCCTTTTGTTGTGCTGGCCCGCAGCTCCGGCAGCTGTGGACTACGATCCCCAAGCAGGCAAAGTCGACATCATCGTGTTGTGAAGACTATAGTCCGGAAAAGTGTTGCTCTAGTTTACAGCGAGCCCAGATTTCCAAGAGGAGAGAATGGTTCGAGTAATCGTGTCACTGTTCGGGTATGGGAACCTGTGTCCTCCTGGTACATATTCAGTTTGCAAGTGGCTAGCAGGTAGCAACTTCAGGATATCCTCAGTCGTCTCCCCTCCCACGACAACACCATCATCTTTGCCGAAGAAGACGAGCAGCTTGTAATTGTGCAGGGCAGTATCCGGTCGTGCTCGGCCCGCAATTATGTCGCAGACCTTTTTCCACAGTTCCCTCGTCTGCAGTGGGCCGTAACGAATGGTATCCTGGAATGAATAGATATGGCCTTGGTGATGATCGAACTGCCACTGAAGAATTCCTCCCATGTCAAAGGTCTTTTCCACGCGGGAAGGGCCTGTCCCCACCGGCGCCCCCCCCCTCTTATCCGGCTGAACTTGAATGTTCCGAGCTGGGCCAGAAGGAGCCACTCCCAGAATTTCCCTCACTTTCTCACGAATGGCTTCAGGTGATGCGGCCAGCTCGGGCTGATGCATGAGTTGGTCATCATAGCCATCCGGTAGTTTGCGGATAAGACCTGCCGGGCCGAGAAGCACGAAGGACTGAACTGATGAGGGGTAAGCAGCGGCAAATGCGAACGAGATGGGAGCTCCCAGGGAAAACGCGCGATGATTGAGAACTTCGTGTCGTTTCCCATCCAAGAAAGTGGCGAGGATGTGAGCGCCAGAAGTATTTGGGATGCAAAAAGACGAACGTCGTGCCGACAACCCAGTGGTGTATCGCTGTATCCTCGACCCCACAGATCTAGTGAAGAGTCGTTTGGTTAGTTTCATTGGGTTCATATCATTATCGGAATAAAACATGCCCATATCCACGACGACATAACTCACCGAAAAGCATCACTCGGTACCCAGCATCCACGAGCCCCTGGGCAATCTTGGAAAAGACCAAGGAAGGAGTGGCATCCCCATGAACAAACAAGATCTTCTCTCCGTCCGCTGGGCCCCACTCATATACTCGCATAGCGCCATAAAATGTCTCTACGTCGCGAGCACCCGGCATGGCATCGGGCGGGTACGCCATCGTAGCAGCCTCCCCGGCTGAAACGAACGGTATCAATGTTGCTAGGAGAGATTGAATCTTGTTGGCCATTGTGGGGTGATTGCCAGAGTTGACAGGTATGAGGCTCAGTCAGTCCGAACAGAACAAGGGTCCGGAGGGATCGGGAGTCGTCAGCATGCTGGTTTGCCAGTAGATAGCTGCTGGCGGTTGCCCGTAGTACCAGACGCATTGGCCACCACCACAGGTCGAGGGGATGGAGACCAATCACAAGTGATGACGAGACACGGACTACTTCCCTCATAGTACTAAGCAGTACCTCACCAAGTGAGACTTGGCGCCATAATCGTTAGGTTGATGTTTGGTAGGGGCAAACGACTGTGATTGAGAGGGTTGACGAACTCGCTGCACAAAACAGTCATATTGGCCCGGAAATGGAGTAAATCGAGCTACGGCTTGCACGGACATTCGGGAAGATCATGCATTGGTTTGTTAGCAATTAGCACGATAATATCGTCTGCTATTCCACAGAAGAAACATATGAATGTGTCAAGTCTGTGCAAACTTTCGGTTCTCTGCCGGTCGAGTCACACGTGCCGAGGCAAATCTTTCGTTGCGATTGCAGGAATAATGTTCAGTTCGCAAGGCAATCCAGGCTCGGCCCGCTCGACGATGTTCGATTGGCCTGTTTCACAAATGCCCTGGTCGTGGCACTCATGTGTCTTGAAACATCAGCCACCAAGCCGACAGAGCTACACTCGCCTCGGCATGGAAACGACATCCGATTCGCGTGCGTGAAAGTGCTGCGCCCTTCACAATTCTTATATAGCTCACGCTTTCCTGATTACCAGAACGCTTACGCTGGCACATCCGCGTGTCTACGTCTCTGCCCATTCTTCCAAGTAGCAGCTCACCACACAAATTCAAAATGGCTGAATTAGTGGGCTTGGCGTCTTCTATCGCCGCTCTGGCCGCTGCTGGATTCCATGTTGCTAGGAAGATCTCCACAATGGCAGACGACCTCGGGAGAGCAAGTGGCCAGATCAAATCGATTGCCATTGACACCAAGGCCGTGGCCATCATCCTAAGGGACATCGAAGCCAAGCTGCTGATCGGCAAAGACTCCTCTCGCGAACTTAATGAAGATACCCGAGATGTGCTCGCCGAGGTCCTGGAACTGTGCCGATACGAGATCGAGGACCTGGATCAGAACCTGGCGCCGCTAAAAGATGATGATAAAAGAGGGGATACAGGAAACCTGAAGCAGAAGGCGAAATGGCTGTTCGACAAGCCCAAAATTGCGGCGAGACAAGCATCTCTCAATTCACTAAAGTTGACGCTGAGCCTCTTGTTACATAATGTCCATTTATTCGACGGAGAGCACTCACAGTAAGTAGTAACTACCTGCACTCGGCCAGGCTGTTATTTCTGCTCATTGTTTTCTGATGTTTACCCAGAGATCCATTCATTGCACATCGTCAACCACTTCTCGAAGAATCGAAGACGAATAATACAGTGGAATTCGTCCAACCAGTAAATAGAGCTGAGCCGCCACCGGCTTATCAAATCGCGGAAGTATACCAAGACAAGGCCGCAGCCAAAACTTGGGTGACAACTCTGGCGGAAACAGAAAAGCGGATCGCGAGTCTTTCTCTGTCAGATACAGATAATTCCAATTCGGGTCACGGCACGGTTGTCACCACCCAGGCACTCATCCGCCCTGCTCCCAAGCTCATCGAGGTTCAAGAGAAAGTCAGGTGTCTGGCGAGCAAGAAAAACGACAGGGGGGATGCTAGGCGGGCAGAGAAAGCCATGAAGACTGAAGCCTGGAAAGAGAGGAAGCAAGCCAAACGACTTGCAAGGGCAGCCTGGAGGGAGGAAAGACGTGCAGTCCGTGCTTGATGAAGCTTGTAATAAATATGATCAAATAAGGAGTACTGAGAGCACGATGACCTTGAGCCAGACATGAATATATTACTATAAATTCATGGTGATACTACATCTTCACGCCGCGGAGTTGTCGGTCTATTCTTGCCATTCTTCCTCGGGGCTTGGGACGGGCTCTTCCATACTCTAAGGTTCATTCTGCGATACCTAGTGCCCAGAGTCAATCATGATATAGGTTGAATGCACCTGTCCGATAGTTATTGATTCTTTACAGATCGTGACACAGTTCGGGCCGGTCATTCGGAGTACCCAGCAACCGATGAAGTATTGGCTGTGACTCGGAGACTCGAAATACAGCGAGCAGGGATAAGTGAATGTGTACATTTGTCACGAAGTGGCTACGTCTTAAGATGCAGTTGCCAAACCCCGAGCCGCATCGATTGCAGTGTGAAAAAGAAGATTAAGTGTCAATCAAGTGCACTGAGTCAATTATTGTTATGATATGTACAATTACGGAAATGAAAGTGAGAATCAAATTGTTTACAGCTTGCAAAGTACGAAACTCCTAAAATAAAGCTAAGCCACGTTTCTCTAAATAGCGAATGGCATCTAGGTATCGTTAAAGAACCTCCGTTGAACGTCGAAAGTGACGAGACTGCCTTCCGGAACGATATCATGCGGGTAGTCTGCCGAATCACCCGGAGGCGGGTCTATCTCGGTGGTGCTTGTCCAGAGCTTTATGCGGGCCGCCCTCATCAGCTCACCGGAATCCCGTATCAAGTCCTTACTAGGAGTCAGCGGGATAAGGGGTGGCCAGACCCCGTCACTCTCGACAGTGCAAGACCGCACGATAACCACAAAGACGTCGCTGAGTAAGGGGAACTGCCCTCGTTGCTTCGCAGTAGCAAGAGCTACCAGTTGCGACGCAAGTCTGGGCCAGTCGTAGACGAACTTGACAGTCAGACGGCGGAGAGTCTGCGGGAGTCTGTAATCGAGGTCAGGAAAATACGGGCCCGTTGCTGAATTGACGCGATCGTGGACCGTCGCCAAGCGACCTAGGAGCCCTTGCTCGATTGTCAAGTCCTCCAATAACTTGAAGGCAGCAAAGTGTGGAACATCCGAGAATCTCTCCTCCTCGTAGCAGTCGATCGCGATAAAGTAATTCTTCAGGTTGGGGGCCTGTGTGATGGTGTTGCTGAGGTATGTGAGCCTCCGAAGACAGTGATGAACGCTGTTGAACACGTTGGCATTCGAGAAAGTCGGGTCGAACTCACCAATGCGTTCTCCTGTCCGCCGATGGTAATAAAGCTCTTCTAGTTGAGGAAACTCTCCCAGCACCTGTGTCAGATGGTGTAGACGACCGGGCTGCTCTGCAGCCAGCACAAGTCGACGGAGGTTGGGAAACAACGGTGGAGAGTTGGCAGGAGTTCGACGGTACGGACTCCACGAAAAAGCCGCCTCGTCGCTCTGGAAGGCACGGAGGTTGGGGAAGCTGCGGAGTAAAGCTTCCATCTGAAATCTCGGGGGCATGAATAATGATTGGAATCTTCCTTTCCGCTTTGGAATACCCAGAGTAGTGACAGAGGGCAGCGTGGCTGCCGGAGGATTCTGTGAGAAGAAAACCAGCCTGGCAATTAGGGGGTCCATCATTAGCTTTTTAAGTCGAGGAGTCGACCCAAAAAGTAATAATTTGACCAGCCATACATCAAAATCTATGCAATCCAGTACACCAAATAGGTTCCGCAAAATCTAGAGCTGTCCTTCCAACCAGCAGACCGAGTCTACCTCCGAGAGACTTTCCCTGCTTCGATCAGGTAGACTAAGCAGTCCCGGGACGAAATTCGGTATCGGAATCCCAAGGTTCAAGCTTGTAGCCATGAATCGCTGTAGTCTCGGCTTAGTAACCCCGGCTTTGAACTGGATGGTGAAGTCACGAATAGAGAGGTATTGTAACTGGTCACCTAGCCGGCCGTGGGCTATCATCCGGTCCAACAGCTTAGGAAGGGCCCTGTTGTTGAAGTGCTGCGCCACGGCCATGTCCTCGTCTATATCATCAAGCAACCTTGAAGCAGTGATGGGAGGCTGATGGCAGCGCATCGGCTGCATGAGGATACCTATGAGACCTTCATTCAGGTGTGAAATTATGAGCCACGGTCCATAAAATCCGGGTCGTGGAGCATGACGAATGAATGAAAGCGATGTTGATTTGCAACAGCGTGTAGATGCTTGCAAGTAGTCGCCAGGCTACCTAAGGCACGTTGAAGTTCTCGTGCGTCTTCCGAGGCGGGAATCGCATCCTCTTCTATCGAACAATTCGGGCATAGCTGAGCCGCAATCATGAGCGATATCTCCAAAGGAAGTCTTGGATTGTTGAGATACTGCGTTACCTGATTCTGGCGCGAGCCCGCAGACATATTGTTACCCATCGTGGTTCCAGTAGTGGAGAAGAATTGCTGACTTGGTATCAGATCGTGATGATTGTTTGATGTGTCTTGGAGGTGGTGGACTTCCTAGCGCATTCCGGTGAAGCATGAAATGGCCGTCGATTCAAGATTGGCCTTTTATAACTAGACCGGGAAGGATTTAATCTCATAAGGATCAGGGCTCGGGGCTTGGGCATCACTCATGACAATGTCTTTGTTCACACAATAGGACGGGCGAGAGGTCAGACATAATGAAATTGTGGTTAAAGCCAGCCGAGATATTCAACAAAGAGGTTGATAATGGAGGAAAGACTAGAGTTGTATAACAAGGGCTTATTGAGATGTGGCGTTACTTTGTGACACTGAGAATAGGAATAAGGCCCATCGTGCAAATACTTGGTGGAGCCTCTAAGCAGTGACGATTATGACCAAGTATACTGCAGGCAGCCCAGAGGCTTGGCTGTGTCGGTTCATGTTACCATATTGGCCAATAGCATTGCTGTATGCATCCTGGGCGACAGGTCTCTTGATGCAGCACTGGGTTGCGTGTTAGGTGAAATGTGGTGACAGAATAGATGTGGGTCACCTTTGCGTGTCTGGCAGTTGGGTCCCCGATCTGTGCTGACAACTTGACATGTCCAAACACGATGCTGGTTCTCTTCTCAACAAATAACATAAATCCGTGGGTGAATTTTCATTCAATACTATCGGAACATCCACTCGTCGTCTGTACATGTTACCTCTGGGTCTATTTCTCCTCCGTAGGGCCACCACGGGGACGACGGCGTGATAC
This sequence comes from Diaporthe vaccinii, assembly GCA_039880775.1. Classification (NCBI taxonomy): domain Eukaryota; kingdom Fungi; phylum Ascomycota; class Sordariomycetes; order Diaporthales; family Diaporthaceae; genus Diaporthe; species Diaporthe vaccinii. The sequence goes on from JBCEDN010000001.1 coordinate 4,361,131, forward strand.
GCCGCCTGCCTTCTTCCGCCGCAGCTAGCTCTGCTTCATCAACCTGCTCGCCTTGAGCACGTTTGGAGTGAAGGTCTAGGACATGGAAAAGATACCCCATCTCAGGCCAGTTCCGCCCATCCATGTACATGCGGTGTGTGCTCCTGGTAGGCGGCTCTTTCCTCTCGTACCGGTCGCGGAAGATATTGAATCGAGACGTGGCATCATCCGGATGGTAGCGATAGCCGTTAAGACAAGATGCGTGGATGGGCAGAGGACATGGGGTGGCCACTGACTGCCCTTGGAGCAGGTATTGTGCTAGTGAGTCGAATTGCTCTGAGGTGGGAGGACACAGCGTTAACGGGGCTTTTTTGTGGCCTCCGTGTAGGTAAATCTCTTTTCGCTGGCAGAAAAAGCGGGACATTAGTGTAAGCCACGAGCACAAAATAATTTTGAGGCCCGGGAACTAGGGGCAACTCGACTCACCTCGGTACCGGACCGTCCTCTGTCGAATACAACAACGCCCCCAAAGATCTTGGCCTCCGCCCAATATCCGACCACATCAGCGAGGCCATGAGGGTATTGATCGTGGAAGCTATATGATCCGTGGCAGAATACGGAAGGTCGCCGGAATGGGCGAGTCATTGGGTTCGACAGTGGGTCGACCGGTGCATCGCGCCATGCCTCGTAAACGCTGTGTTTGTGAACACCATCGTCAAGTTCGAATAGGCGGACAGCGATTTCATGGCATGACCTGGCTAATAACTCAATGAGGTCAAGTAGATAGCTCCTAGTCCCCGGGAGAGACCGTTGGAAGTCGCGAAGGGCCTGACATGTGCTGAATGTTAACGTATGTTGCTCGTTGCAAATGGGATGTGTGAGATAAGCCACCTTCTACACATCTAACGCTTAGAGGCTGGCTGAATCTCACACTTGCTCTGGAGAGAACACACATACCGCAGTGGGGAAAGACAAAATGTAAAAGTCGAACTCAGCGCGAAGCCTCCGGGCCTTCTCTCGAGTACCAGCACATAGCTCCTTGTGTCCCAATACATTGACGGGGTGGCCCTCTTGCCAGACATCAAACTCAAGCCAAGAATCCTTCGTTGGCAGGCCGTCGAGGATCTCCGAGTATGTGGTCTCAGCGATATCGGAAAGCAATATCTTATCCAATGCGTTGCGGAACACAGCCATGTGCTCGGCATCTAGCAGCCCGAGGCTAGAGGACGTCGGCCATCCAGCTTCGCTTTCAGCAGGTTCGGGATGGGGGTGGCCGTCCATCATTGTGAATATTCTTCTCAATACAATCACAGTGTACGCACCTCGCAAGGAGTGGAAGGCGTGTATACAATGTTGTTGAAATGGGCGTGGCCTGGTGGTTTGTTGACGATGAGAGGCGCCTCGGAGGTGTGGTCACCCAAGTCTGATTTTCGCTTCAGGCTAGGTGTTATTTTTAGCTCGGTCCCTCGACCATCCACGTCTCCACTTCTGCGGCCCGACATGTCATTCCTCATTGGCCAGGTTGGCGCATGCTTTGGTCGCTGGCCCCAGGCCCCAGGCCAGGCCATCTGCGGGCCCCTGCACCTGGAACGGATGACTGCGCATACACTGGACGCGACTAGGCAGACTTGTGTGGGTGATCTCACAAGCCTTGGATATCCGTGGCCAGACGGAGAATCTTCGTTCAAACGCATCCTCTTTCGGCGTAGAGTCCGCGATTTGTGCGCTTGGACTCCAGGAAATATTCGAGACGTACGGATATTGAATTTGTCGATACCTACCTGAATCAGGTGGGGTTTACTAAGTGCACCTCTCTGCAGTACGAGGCACAGCTAGCGAGCCCCCAACCGGCCAACGCTGATCAGAGTGTGTTGGTCTTACACAATAGTATTGATTGGATACAGCAAGCGTAAGAAGAAGTGGAGGCGAGGAGAATGAGGCAACCCCCCTGCAAATACTTGTGCGAAGGTGCGCCCAGATACCGCCCGTTCTTGGCAATGATAAGTTTTCTTAGACCCAACGACGTCCAACAGCCCACTTCTTCGACCTGACTTCGGCGGTTGGACTCAGCATTGGGCGCTGAATTGAGGACTTGCAGGTGCCAATCCTGGTATTATAGCCATAATTAGCATCGATACACCTCATTGCTTGGGCCAAGATCACATAACGCGGCACAGAACTGCCACCCAACTGTGTGAACATGTTTGGCATTTGGCTAAGAAACGGGCCGCATGCCCAAGTTCAGCTCCAACACAATGATGATGAAATTGCAGACGGCGGTGCGAGGACAGAACTGTGGGTAACGGACAGTCAGACAATCATGGAATATAAAAGCCCATGAAACCAGAGGTTTTAAGATCTCGGCTTCAAGAACTTCATTCATCTCTTTTAATCAGTTACAAACAATCAAGTCCCCAAAGCAAAATACTCATAAAGTTCTTTCCAGTACAGCTTCTACCCACAGTAATTCTTTTCTACCCACGAACTACAGCAATCTATTCTTACATACTCGCTTTTGTGCATTCAGCGTTGTACACTCCACAAGGCTTTCAATTTAACCAATGATGGCTTCTCCCAGTGGAGTACAGGTCAATGGCATTCGAGGGGTGACAATGACTGTGTACAATGCCATTGGCAATTCTGAAATCTTGGAACCAAATACTGAAATGTTTACACTTGTAAGGTCACGGTATTGGACGTTATTTCCCATCCTCGAAGATGCTCATAAAAAGTATTTATCACAGCTCGCGGCCGCTATCAACACCGGTATTAAGATCGTTGAATCCAATGCTGGGCGGCAAGCCTTTGCCGCCTCTGGCAGGAATGTCGTTGAAAAATGGACAAGGGACGGTTACACGACTTTCTGGGGTCAAACGAATCAGATGGCGAACTACGTGGACATATTCCTCCGACGGATTCGACAAGATTTCCCTCGAGTCGTTGTCCGATCCTTGAGTAACCCTGACGAAATCGCTGAGTACCGGCGGATGCCGGGTGCCGTCGCTGACTTGGCTGGCAATATGAATAACTACCGCCCGAAAACCGCCGGAGGGATCCTTTTCAATGGCAGTGTAAGTTGTTCGATTGAGCGCATGTCGCTGATATCAAATCATTAATGACCTGTAATGATCAGCGAGTTTCCGCCATGGTCCACGCAGCAGCGAAGACCGACAAGAAGCACAAAGAACGTTACCTGAATTTTCACTTTTTATTCGCCGCCGCCACAGCACACGAATTGATGCATGCATTTGTGGCTCTTCTTGCTAGGGCAAGCTCCGATCCGGAAAGGTATACTCCTCCAGAAACTACCCATTTAAACTACGGGGCACCACCGTCCGCTTTGTATCCTTTGGGTGCTGGGGAGTCTGGAAGGTATATGGAGAAGTTGCTGTTCGGAGGCTCTTTGGAATTCTATCGAGATCCCAAAGACAATAACAAACAGGTCAGTCATCACACGTTGCAGCTTTACTTAGAGAAAACCAGTTGTGCTTGCTGACACGCAGGTAAAGTGTGGTATCGTCCATCAGCTAGACGACCATGCTGTTGCCAAAAGGCTTAGCCCTTCAAGCTGTTGGAAGATTGTTCATCATGAAGGTTAGGATCCCGGAAACGACTCTCACGTGCGCTTGTATTGTCCAGAAGCTGATTTCCACGCAATGTTTTTAGAGTTTATATTCCCCATTACTACTGAAGGGTCTGGTATGACCGAGCAGCAACGGCAGCAGATGAATTTAAGTAGCCGGCTCAATCCACCCGCATAGTACAGCTGTTGCGGGTCCTAGCAACAGCATGAAAGGCAAGACGGAGGTGTAGTACAATGTTTTGGGAACAGAGCTTAAAGAGGTTGTCGCTAAGCACAGAAGGGCCCTTTCCATTCACCGCATCAAGGTGAGCCATTAAGTATATTAATAAAGATAGGTTTATTAAAAGGTTAAAGTTATTAAAGTTAAGGAATTCTTAATATAAATAAAAATATATTGCTTTTATAAAATATAAATATAATTATATATTTAAATAATTTTTATAATTTTTATATTAATATTTTTAATTTAAAAATAATAATATAATTTATTAATTAATTAAATATATTATATATTTAAATATTTTTATTATTTTTATTAACTTTAATTAATTTTAATATTTATTTAAAATAAAAAAAGTAATTAAAATTAAAATTAAAATTAATTAATTTTAATTAATTTAATTAATTTAAAATAAAGAATATTTAATAAAAAGATTAACTTTTTATTAAAATAAAATATTTTAATTATATAATATTAATTTTAATTTATATTAATTAAATTAATTATTTATATAATTTATTATAAATTTATTAAAAATTAATATAATTAATATTAAAATCTTTAATATTAATAATTTAAAGGTTTAAAAAACTTTTTTAATAAAAAATTAATAATATTTTAATATAAAATTATAAAATATAAAAAGATTAAAATTAAAATTAAAACTTTATTTAAATTAAAAGAAATTATTAAAATTATTAAAATTATTAAAATTATTAAAATTATTAAAATTATTAAAATTATTAAAATTATTAAAATTATTAAAATTATTAAAATTATTAAAATTATTAAAATTATTAAAATTATTAAAATTATTAAAATTATTAAAATTATTAAAATTATTAAAATTATTAAAATTATTAAAATTATTAAAATTATTAAAATTATTAAAATTATTAAATAAATTAATTTAATTAAATTATAAAATAAATAAAATAAATTATTAAATAATTAAAATATATAAATATATTATTATTATTATAATAAATAATTTTAAGAAAATAAAGTTTTTAATTATTAATTTAAATATTTAATTAAATAATTAAATAATTTTATAATTAATTATTATATTATTAAATAATTAAAATAATATTTTTATATATTAAAATAATTAAATATTATTTTTATATTAAATTATTAATATAAACTTTTATTATAAATTAATATAATTAATATTAATAATTTAAAGGTTTAAAAAAATATTTTAATAAAAAATTAATAATATTATAATATAAAATTATAAAATATATAAATATTAAAATTAAAATTAAAAATTTATTAATTAAAATAAATTAATAAAATTAAATTAAATTATAAATATTATTTATAATTTAAATAATTTAATATTAAAATAAATAAAAATTTAAAATATATAAAGATATAATTATTATTATAATAAATAACCTTTATAAAATAAATTTTTTAATTTTTAATTTAAATATTTAATTTAATAATTAAATAATTTTATAATTAATAATTATATTATTAAATATTAAATATTAAAATAATATCTTTATATATTAAAATAATTAAATATTATTTTTATATTAAATTATTAATATAAACCTTATAAGTTATTTATTAAATCTTATAAAGATTTAATATAATTATTATATTTTAATAACTTTTATTTAAAATAGCTATATAATTAATTAATTAAATAATATAAAGATATAATAATATCTTTAATTCCTACCCTCTTTATTATTAATAATAATAACTTTTAAAATATAGCTATATAAATTATTATATTTTAATAAAAGATTAACTTTATTATTTTATAATTTATATATTATAAGGAATTAAAATATAATTAAAGTTTAAAAAAAAGATTTTATATAATATTTTTAAGCTTTAAATATATCTTTAAGTATCAATAAATTAAAATTTATATATTTTTAAGTATTTTCTTTATTAAGTTATATTAAATCATAAGTTAAGTTAACCCTTATTCCTTAATCTTAGTATTATCCTTAAAACCTATATCTTAAATTCCCCTTTTAAGTAATTATTACTTATAATAAGATTTAAGTTAATAGATTAGCCTATATATTAACTTAATTTAAGCTTAATTAACCTAATATAAAAGCTTTTAAAAAATAAGATATATTTTATATTCCTTAATTTATAAAAGTATACTTTAAATAAAGCAAATCTAGCTTATTTTATATAATATATAAAAAAGATATAATAAGTAATTAATTAAAGTAAGATTAATAGCCTTATCTTATTTATATTTTATTAGCTATATATTTATTAACTTATATAAGGAATAATATATTAAGTCTTAAATTAAAGCTTTTAAAAAATAATTATTTATAAATTAATAATATTTAAATAAATCTTTTATAAAGATATATATAATTAAAGTTAAAATATAATAATAAGGGTATTTAAAATTAAGGGGGTATAGGCTAGCCTTTTTATAACTTATTTATAAATAGGCGGATTTCTAACCCTATACCCCCTCCCTTCCTCCCCCTTATAACAATTAAGTTAAGTTTAATTATACCTTAATATCTACTTTAATAATTAAGCTAAGTTTAGCTATATCTTAATATCTACCTTAATAGCTAAGGCTATACTTAAGGTTATTCTTTATATAATATTTATATTAATAATAGTAATAGATATACTCTTAATATATTATTTAAAAGCAATATTTATTATATAAAATAATTTAAGGTTATAATAAGATATAATAAATATATATAGCTTTTAAGAAATATTAAATATAAAATACCTTATATAATCTTAGGGTATAATTTTTTTATTTTATATATAAAGTTAATATATTAAGGGCTTTAATAAATATAAAATAATATAATTTAATATTAAAATTAGGAATAATTTAAATAGCTAATAAATATTATTATTTATTATCCTATATAATTAATTAAATGCTAAGTATATTATTTTAAGAAATATATATTATATATTATATATAATAATAATATAAAGATTATAAATATAAATAATAATTTTTAATATTAAGTTATATCTTTTATTTTAAATATTTAGGTAATAATAAGGCTTTAAACCTTTAATATTTATTATATTTATTATTAATATTAATATTTATACCTAAATTACCCTTTAAATCTAAAAACTTAATATTATAATTATTTATATTATAATAAAAGTATCTTATATCCTTTATATTATAATTAAAGGTATAACTTTTATTAACTTTATAATAATCCTTATATCTTATATATCTTTATTTAATTATTAATCTTATTATATAGATTTTTAATAATACCTTAAAAGGCATTTAAAAGGCTATCTTAATAAACCTTATAGCTTAGTTTATTAACCTTAAAATATAGCCTATTAACTTTAAAAATATAAAATAAGATATAAAATAGCTTATTTATCTTATTTTAATTAATAGCTTAAGGGTTATAATATTTATTATATTATTTATTATTATTTTTATTATTAATATTAACTATAACCTATATTTCCTCCTATTTATATTTAATTTAACATTTTATATAATCTTATAAAAAGTTTATATAATTAAAAAATTCTTTATATAACTTATCTTTATAAAGTTAATTATTATAATATATCTTAGTTAACTTAATAAATATTTAATGAATAAATATTATATATCTTTATCCCTCTTCTTTTTTAGCTTTACTTTGCTTTATAAAATAAGAAATAATACTTATTTTATTAAGTTATTATATTTCTATAAATAAGAATAATAAATAAAAGGTAGTTTTATTAAAAGTAAAGCCTTTTATAGCCTTTACTCTTTATAGTATTAAAGGAGGTATTTTGATTTTATAAAGGGTAGATTAACCTTTAAATAATAATATTAATAAGTAATATTAAGATATATATAATAGATATAACTTAATGGTTTATAATATATAAAAAGAAAGCTAAGTTATAATTATAATTAAAGGATTTATAAATAAAGTATAGATTAAGTTTAAGTAAGGTTAATAAATAAAGCTATTAGGGGAAACTTTGGAATTTTAGGTTAGAATTAAGCGTTTTTATAAGTTGAAGAGTTTTAAAAATTTATATAAAAGGCCTTATTAGGCGGAATAAATAGGTTGGGGGCTGTTTATTTAGAAATTAACTTTTTAGGAGCTTTTTAAATTTTTACTAGCTAGTTGAAAACTTTAGCTTTATAAAGGGAAAAAGCCTTATTTAAAGATAAGCCTTATAAAGTATTAAGTTAATAGCTTTATAATATATAAGTACCCTATTAGCTAAGGTATTATTTAAAAAGTTAAAGTTATTTAAAATGGGTAAAAAAGAACCTATAGATATTCCTAAGATTAATTAATATCTTTATAAATCTATAACCTAATAAGGCTTATTTATAGTAATAAGGGATGTTATTTAAGCGTTTAATTAAATATATAAGCTTATTTATATTAAATAATAATTATCGCTATTTTACTTTATCTTATAATATAAGGAGAGTTTATTTAAATGAATAAATATCTTATTATTATATTTTCCAGCCTTATAAATATTAATAACTTATCTAGGCTTTTAGATATTAAAATAAGGAGGATTAAAATTATATTATAATTTTATAATATTAACTTAATTATATTATATATTAAGTTTTATAATTAAATTAATGCTATCCTCTTATATCTTAAAGGAATATAATTAATTATATATATAGCTTTAATTATAATTAAGATATGCCCCTTAAGATATAAATAAGGAATTATATATATATGCCTCTTCTTAAGGCCTAAGGCTATATTATTTCCTATCCATATCTTATTTTAAAGAATAATCTTAAAAGCTAGCTTATTTAGGTTAGGCTTGGAATCTTAATATTTTATATTAATTAAGATATTGCCCCCCCCCCCCCTGGGATTAATCTTAAACCCTTCTTATCTAGATCTTAAGTTAAGGCCTCCCTATTAATATTATAAAGGAAATTTATATTCTTTATTTATTTTATAAAGCTTTTTAATTAATTTCTAATAATCCTCTTTAACCTTAATAGCCTTTTTAACTTTAACATCCCTTATTATATTATTTCTTTTTCACCTTTTATCCCTTAAATTAATAAAATATCTAGCTTTATAATTATTAAAGAAAAGCTATATAAGTTCTTTAAATTATAAATACCTTCTTATTATCTTATAATTCTTAAGGAATTTCTTAAAGCTTATTAAGTTATTCTTATTTTGCTATTTATTAATAAATATATAATAACCTTAAGATATTATAATCTTTAAAAGGATAATTTATTTAAGTTAAGTATTGATTATAGCTTCTTAACTCTAAACTTTTTCCTATATTTTTTCCTATTTTTAAAAGAGTATATTATCTAAAGCAATGATATTATAGTTCTTAAGCTTTTCTATAAAAATAGTTATAGTGAAGGTTTAAAGGTTAATTTTAAGCTTATAAATTAAGGTATAATCTTAATTATACTTTTTATATAGGTAGGTAATAGCTATATTTATAATAAGCCTTATATATTCTTTAGGGATAATCTAAAGATAAACTTTAAAATAATAATCTTAATTATTAATCTTAATAATACCCTTATATAATATAGTAACTTTATTATAAATCATCTTATTAATTTTTATATATTATATTAAGATATCGCTCTTATCTTATAATATTATAATAAAGATTTCTAAAAAGGCGAAGAAGATATTATTATTAATATATTAAATATAGGCTTCTTAAAGGGATTAATCATTTTCCTTAACGATTTTAATTATATTAAATATAATATAAATCGCTTTTAATTTTATACTCTTTATAAAGTAATTAACTTTAAAAACCGGGTTTTATAATTAATTTATATAAAGGTATATAGCCATTATTACTAGATTATCCTTAAAAAATATATTATTCTTTATGAAATAATTATAATAATTAATAATATTAATGGATATAATAAGAGTTTATAGATTAGTCTTTACTTTTTTAATAGATAGATTATAAAATTAATTATAATAAATATCTTTCTTTTTATTATATTTAACCTTAATATTCCTCACTAGCTCTTAATACCTTTATTTATAAAAAGGGTTGATTATATAGGCTTTAGGTTAACGATATATTTTAATGGTTGATCTATTAAGGGAGTTTTCTTTATAGCTTTAAGATTTAAGTAAATTAATTAGGGTTCCCTTTAATTCTATTATTAATTTAATATATTTATCTAAGCTTATCCTAATTAGTAACCTATTTTTAGTAATCTTTAATCTTATAATACTTAATCTTTTAAAAGTATATATATTCTTTCTTTATAGGGTTTATAAAGGATTATTTTTATTAATCTTTAATCTCTTATAAATACATTTAAATAAGATTATAATATTTAAAGGGGCTCTCTTTAATGCGATTAACCTAATATTATCACTATCCTATAATATAAGAAAGCTTTCCTATAATATAAAAAAACCCATACTTAAAGAATAAGAAGCTTTAAAGGCTTCTAGATGGATTAGTAAACCCTTTAATCTATAAAGGTTGTCTTTATTGCCCCATAATATATCTAATGCGCTGGGATTATGATTATAAGTAATAGTGACTTAGAACTTTAAAAGCAGTCTTTCAAAAGGTTAATATTATTAGCGGGTAGATATTTATCAATCGCTAAGTTTAAACTTATCGCTTTAAATAAGGTTAGCTATAAAGTAGAATTTAAAAGATATAAGATTAAATATATAGGTTTATAATAATAATATAAGTAATTCCTTAATAATTAAAAGGGAAATAAAGGAAGCTTAATACCTACTTTAAAGCTATTTAATTTAAGTAAATAGTAGAGTTAAATATAAATTATTTAAATAATTAAATTAACCTCATTAAAATAAATTAAGTAGCTTATAACCTTAAAAGGAATTACTTATTAAAAGGGATTACTTATAAATTATCTAAGATAATAAGATTAATAATAATTTTTTAAGAGGCGAATCTTTTATTAATACATTCTATTATATAAATTCATTTAAAGATATCTTAAAGAATATAATTAAGCAGGGAATAAATATTAATAATTACTTATCTTCTTTTCCTTATACCCTAAATAATAAGGATTTGATTATATTTAATAATAAGCTTAAAGGTAGAAGTTAATAGTAATAATTAATAACTTTGCTATTAAAGGCAGATTAATAAATCTAAGGTATTCCCATTACTTAGATATTTAGAATAGGGCTTTTTAAATAATAGCCTTTAAGTTAACTAAATAAGAGAGTTTTTATATCTAGGCTCCTTTTTATCTTTCTTCCTTATTAAAATAAAGTAAAATTATCTTTATATCTTAAGCTCCTTAATAACAAACTCTTAGCTTATTAAATATAGCTTTATTTATTAAATATAAGGTTATTAATTAATAATTAAGCTATATTTATATTAGGTTATAAAGTAGATAAATATAATTACTAAAGATATTTATTTAAAAAAGCTAATAAACCTAACCTAACCCCCACCTTATTTTTCATATCATTTACTTACCTATTATTTATTAAATATAAAGTACCCTTAATTAATTATATATATAATATATTATTATATAGAAGGCATTTTAGCTATTATAAATATATAGAAATTAAGAGAAAGAGGTAATAAAGATTATTTAATAATAAGTTATATCTTTTCCCAATTTAAATGATAACCTTTTATATTATTAAGCTGCCGCTTATATATATAACTAACCTACCCTTAGCTATATTAAAGAATTTATTTATATTATAATCTTTATATTTAATAATTTAATATTATTAATATATTCCTAGGTATAAAGATGGAATCTTATAAGTTAAATTGGCTTATAAATATATATTAGCCCTATCTTAGTATTAAGAAATATAATCTTCTCTCTTCTTTAAATCCTCTTATTATAATTATCCATTATACCAACCTATACCTATTATCTTTAAAGGCTAAAGCTATTAAGGATAATATTTACCTTATATAAGTAGATATAATAGCTATAACAACTTAATATCCCTTTAAATTAACTAATAAGGTTTTAAGTTTCCATTAACTTATATTATTATCATTATTAACTAATTAGATCCTAAATAATGTAAATTTATTAAAATCTTTATTATCTTAAGTTATATAAACAGCCTATTAAGCTTTGCTCCCTTTTATCTAATACTTAATTTAATAATCACTTATAACTTCTTATAATTCTACTAGCCTTCCTCTATTGCTAAATTTAAATATCATTTATCTGCCTTAATCAGCTCCTTTATATATTAGCGGTTAGAATAATTTAAGTGGGATCTTTCTTATAGCTATCCTTAGCTTTAAAAAAGGCAGGCCTTTTAACTTCCACTTTAATTACCATTAAAAACCTAGATCTTAAGCAATATATTACGCCCTTAATATTAAGAAGTAATAACGATAGTAATAATAAAGCTAGAAGATTTTTCTAATAATATTAATAATAAGCCTGGTAAGCCTGCTATATAGATTAAGTTAGCTTAAATAGAAAAGTAATTATAATAGAATTCAACTTTAAAAATAAGATTAAGTTCTGCTTAAGATTAAATAATTAATAATAAGTTTATTAATATTAGCAATAAAAACCATCTTTCTTAATATTAAAATACTAAAGGAGCTTTAAATAAAGATATCTTAAAGCTTATTAAAAGGGGTAATATAAACTTCTATATGGCGGAGAATATAATTTAAAGGCTTAGCCTAATATTCTTTCATTTTATTAGTGAATATATATTGCTAGCTATAATTTTATTTATTGCTAAATTATAAATTAAAAGGGGATTTAAAAAATAAATAGATTAATTTTAATTAAATTAAGGGCTTTAGCCGTTAAAACCTTAATAAAGATAAAACTAATAATATTATATTTAGCGGGTTGATACCCTTATAACGCTAAAGGCGGCAATAATATAATTATAGCTTAAATCCAAGGTTTTATCCTTATAAAATAAGATAAATTATTTAGATTATTAATAATAAAATTATACTTAATAGCTATATAAATATATTTTTAAAGGGGCTAATTATAATTAATAATAATTATATTCCCTTCTTTATTTTAAGAGTTAAGTAAACTTTAAATATCTTTAAAATAATAACTTAATCTTAAGAAAAGGAAACTGATTAATATTATTAAGCTTAATACTTTAATATAGGAAATAAGGGGCCTATAGGTAATATCTTATTTATTTAATTATTATTATAATTAGCAATTAAGCTAGATTATTTATTAATATTAAGGAAAGTCATTATTAACTCCAAGAAGATATATAGGCTCTTTTTTAAAGGTTTATAAGCTATAAAAACCTCCTTTACTTATTATCATAATAGAAGATTAATTATATTATAAATTATTCCCTTACCCTTCTTATTATTCTTTAACTTACCAACTATCTTCCTTTATAAATAATTATCTATTCTTATCCCATTCCCTTATATATTTTCTATTATATAATTAAAATATTCCAATATCTCCCTTATATTAATTAGGCTGCCCTATATACCCTTACCCTTAATAAGTTATTTATAAGGTATCGCTCTCCCTTTATTATAATACCTATTATAACAACTTATTATATAAATGCCATAGCTTTACTTATAGCTTATAGATTTCTAACTTTCCTCTTTTTATATAATAATAAGTTATTATTATAACTATATATTAGCATTATAATACCCTTACTCCTACCTTATTACTAAAGCTAATCAACCTCCTACCCTTTATATAATAGGCTTATGCTTAATTAATTATAAAATATTAAATCTTAAACTATTAAGGCTTAACCTTAGAATTAATCTTAATTTCTAATTAAAAAGTATATTACTTTTAAATTATATTTCTAAGCTTAATATAAGGATTTAACTTAAAGAAAACCTTTATTAATTAAATCTTATATAATAAATTCATTAAGCTTATAATTAATATATTAATGGACGCCTCTTATCCTTAAATAGGCTATACTTTCTCAGCCTAATAAAAGCATAACTTTACCCCTATTATATTTATATAAAGCGTATTTACTTAAGCAAGCTACCTTAAAAAATACCGCAGCCTTATACCTTCTTACCTTATAACCACTTATATATCTAGAATAAACCTTTTATAATTAAATATTAAATAAGTAAGGTAATAAAAATATTAAAGAAGGGTGGAAATAATAATATAATCCCTATAAAAGACTATAACCAGCTAATTATAATAAATATTAAGGGTTAAAGTGATAAAAAGAAAATAGCTAAAAATAAAAAGAAAATCTTCTTTATATATATATATAAAAATAGGTTATAATACTTAATATATTTATATATTATTATTAAGGCTAATTTTGCTACTTAAAATAATCCTAAAGAAAAATTAAAAAGATATCGCTATTTTAATAGCCGCTATAATTAATATATATTCATTTATAATAGATATATTTAATAATATTTCCATTAAGGCCTCCTAGATTACTATAAATATTAATTAAATAAAGCTTAATATTAAGGATTTTAAGATTATATAAATATACTTATCTACCCTTTTAATCTTTACCTAAAATAATCTATAATTAATCTATTAAAGGGTATCTCTTATATTATTAAAGGGTCTAGCTAAAGCTATAAAGAAAGAGGGATAAAAGGCCCTTAATAGGTATATAAAGGTATTTAAATAAGAAGTCTCCCTTTAGCTTGGGTTATATTTAAAAGGTATTAGCTTAGTTCTTTCTACTCTTTATAAATATTATATTTTAATGATAGTAATTATTTTAAAAAGGTTAGCTAATTAAGATAATTTAATTTATAAGATAAATATAAAATATATAAAAAGGTAGATTTTAAAAACCTTTAGCTAAAGATAAATTAGATCCCTAAAGTTAATAATTATCTTAAAACCCTAAAGATTAAGGTTAATTATTTATAAGGTAAAGGAGGTTAACTTTAATTAATTTATAATTATTATATATATAATATAATTATTATTATTAAGTTTAGCTATATAAAAGATAATATTATCAAGCCGCTTAATGGGATATATCTAGTGATATTAAATTTATTTAATATAACTCCTTTTATATAATATACTTTAACTTTAAGAAATATAGGAAATAGGCTGGAAGCTAGAAGTTATATATTATAAGCTATAAATACTGCTTATTATTGGAAAGTAAAAAGGCAGTAATAATAATCTTTATGATATAAAAAGGATTTAAACTAGAGATTAAGCCTTATAAAAGAGATTACTAAATCTTAAGCGGCTAATATTAATCCATAAGCTAGCTAATAGGTATAGCAATAATATAAACCTTGCTAAAAGATTAGTTAAGGGTATAAGAGTTAAAGGGGGCTAATAAGTAAAGCTATTAATAAGAATAATATCTATATAGATAATATAAAATATAGAGAAGGTATAGATATAAATATAAATAAAAGTAATATTAAAGTTAAGTATCTTAACGTTATTTTATATAATATAAAGTATAATAAAATGGATTTAGTTATACTTATAAATAAATAAAGATTAATATTAAATCTAAGAAATATAAAGTTGAAGATAATAACGCTTAATTAAAGTTAAAGGTGCAAAGCCTTTAATATTATTAATAAAATATTATATTATATACCTTTTCTAAATTAATAAAATATCTCTTTAAGTTAATTATTTTAAGAAGGTATTATATAACTATTATTAAACCGGTAAAGGCAGCTATTATGGAATTAATATACTTAGTTTATATTATCCCTTATAATAATATATTAAGCGTTTAAAGGAATTCGATTAGGTTGGCTATAGGTTTATTAATTTTAATAGTAACTTACCTACCCTATAAAGGTTATTCCTATATTAATAACTTTCACCCTAAGATTATCCACTGCTTAATTAAGTGGCTAAGAATAATAACTATTAGCCTTTATATTTTATTACCTAAAGGTATTAATAATTATTCTATTTATATTAACCTTAAATAGATATAAATATTATTTCTTATTATAATAAGTTATATTAAGTTATTATACCTACCTACCTTTTATTACTTCTAGGAAGTACTTTAAGAAGTAATATTATTAATAAGTTGCAAACCATTAACTTAAGATTATAAAGCACCTATTATTAAGAATACCCTAAGCTCCTCCTAAAATAAATAATACCTAAATATTACCTATATTAAAATATTAACCGCTACTAGCAGCAATAGCCTAATCCTGCTATAGCAACCTTAAAAGACAGCAAAGGCAACTATTTATCAGCTAAGAGGGGCGGTTTTATTAATAAATAAAACCTAAGAAATATCATTACTTAATATATATTTTAATTAATAAGTTGATAGAATCTAATATTTAAATTAATAATATAATTAATAATATATTAATTCATAATGCTAATTATTATAATATTAGTTATTATAAGGAAGATTAATAGTAATAAGGGTAAAGGGGAGGATAATAATAAAGATAATAATAAAGAATAAGGTAAACTGGAATAAAAGGGCGGCTAGGAATAAAAGGATAAAAAGGAGGAAAAAGGTAAATAAGGCTCTTAATTAACATTTATATTATCTTAACGATATTATTAATATTTAATAACTCTTATATTAGCTATTAAAACTTATTAATATAAATAATATATATAAGCAATATCCCCTTATAAAGCCTTAATATACCGCAACTATAAATCCCCTTTTTCCTATATATTTATATAGCGGCCGCTATTTTACGGCGCAATCCTTAAGAAGGTCTTAAAAGATATTAAGGCTTATAAGAATAATATCTATAGCCTTTATTTAAAGAGATTTTTAATATATAATTAAAGCCTTAATAATAATACAGTTAATAATTAAATATAATCCAGGCTTAATAGCATAGATAATAATTTAAATAGTAATAAATAATTAAATATTTAAGATAAAATAGATAAGGTTATTAATGATAATAGCGCCTAATTATAAACCCCGTTAATCCTATATTTAATTTATTTAAAGGTATTAAACTAACCTTATATATAACTACTTAAATGGAAGATATAAATAATATATAAAAATATTAATAGCATTATATTTTATTAAAAGTTTTAAAGCCCTCTTTATTAATATTAAATTAATAATCCTATAATATTATTAAAGTAGAAAATAAAGAGCTTAAAGGCGGTAATAATTAATATCTAGTATAAAGATAAACCCTGGATATAATAAGGAGCTAATAAGAGATGAATATAAGTACCTAAGTTAAAGTATAAGAATAGATTTTATTATTATTAACCTGATTATAAGATAATATATAACCATCTCCTTCTTTCTTATCCTTATAATAAAGTAATATTTATATATTATCTAAAAACTAAGTTTAATATGAATTATAAGGCTACTTACCTTCTATAATAAACTTAAGATAAATATTAAGAGAATTATTATTTTATTAAATATCCTATTAAAGCCTTATTAATACCTTTATTACCTTAAAGTTATATTAAGGATATTAAGTAATAATTATTATAGTTTAAGATTATAGCAAAATAGTAATAATTAGCTATTATACCTAGGTTAGCTTATATATAAAAGCGGTTTGCTATAGATTAAAGTTATAATGGCGGTATTATATAAGCAGGCTAAGTCTCTTTCGCAGATAGTTGGGTGCCATGGCAATAATAAAGTATATAATGCAGTGGCAACTATTAGCATCTAATGGTATGAACTATAGCCTAGCTAGGATATAATAGCTATATATTATATACTAGAACTGATTATTAAGCATAATAGGTTAAATTAATAAACAGATTATAAATAGGTAATATAAAGGAAAAGTATATAATAGCTATAAGCTAGCTATAGGATTGATATCATATAGATGGTGGCTGCTAGATCGCGCTAAGGCGCGTTAAAGCGCGCCAAGCCTTTTTATTATAAGGCGTATATTAAGTTTTATTATTATTATCTATCTATCATTTAATATTATTTTAATTAATTAAATTATATAGAATTTAATAGTATTAATTAATTAATAATAGAGATTATTCTAGATAAATAATATAAAGTTGAAGATAATTAATTTAATTGATTTAAAATTCTTTAAGGTAAATAGAATAGATCCTTTAAATAAATAATATTAAATCTTATTATTAATATAATAATATTATAATACCCTTATTATTAAATATTATAAATATATAATTATATATTAACTTTATTTATATTTAAAAAGGTTAGTTAAGTCCCTATTGATATATAAAAGCTTATGATTCTCTAGCAGCTCTTTAAATAAATAAGTATATATAAAAGGATTTGATTTTATAAGTATTAACGCAGGATATATTAATTATAAAACATTGCTTTAATAAGTAAATATTTATAATATTCTTCAACCTATCCTTATAGTTTTTTAATTATTAAAATAATTTAATTAGGTAGAGCTAGCGTTAAAAGTTAATATTAATTAAGTTAGCTTAATAAAGGCTTAAAGTGATTAACTAATTATACCTATATTATTATTGAAAAGATAAAGGATATAAAAAGGGGCAGGGGTTATTATATACCTTAGCGATTTATAGAAAAGATTATTATAGCCTTTATTTACTTAATAGGTTCCCATCCCTATAAGTTTATCTAATAGTAATTATATTCTAATTATCTCCTTCCTTTAAAGGGATTTAAATAGCTATTTAATATCTTTTTAAAGTAAAATAATTATAAAGGGTAAATAATTATAAAATAAAAAGATAGTTGTAGAGTTGAAAAATAAACTTATAGGGTTATAAATTGGTATTTATTTTTATTAATAGCTCTTATATAGATTTAAATACCTTTTAAGGATAGCTCTTTCCTTTAACTTTAATAACTTTAACTCCTTACCTACCTTTAAAATAGTTATTTAATCTAATAGATTAATTAAATTCACTATTTATATTTAATCTATAGCCTTTTAAAAGGCTAAAACTTAAAAGGAAGCGTTATTAAGAGATAAAATAAAGGATTTTATATTAATTAACCTTTATCTTAAAATAGAAGCTTTATTTTTATAAAAATTAAAAGAGATTTTGCTTAAAAGAGGGTACCTTCCATTTAAAAGGCCTACTTTCCTACTAAATCCACCCTCTACCCTTAATCCATTATTATTCCATAACTATTTTTAGCCTTTAGAAATAATTTTAATTTACTAAGAATTTATATAAACTTAATAACTTAAAGTAAATTAAAAATTTAATTAAAAGGGTCTTTATAATGATTATTTTAAGCTAGAAAAGAGGGCTTTAAAGGGGTAAAATAAGCGACGAAACATATAAGGGCCATAATAACCCTTTATTAAATATACTAAAGCGCGGTATAAGGGCGGAAACATTTAACTTATATTAATTATAAAAACCCTACTAAAGCTACCTTAATAAACTTTCTTAAATAAAATAAAGAATGATTTTAAAAGATAGCGCTATATATATTAATATTAAAATATAATAGCTTACCGCACTAAATTCACTTCCTTTTAATAACTTAATATTAATAAGGTTTACCTTAATTACTTATTAAATTCTTATACTTGATTTAATGCCATCTATTAACCAGCTAATAATTAATCATCTAATCTATATACTTATAAACTTATATTATTAAAGCCCCTATTTAATAGTTCTCCTATATTTTATACCTCCTTAAAAGGTTTAATTAAATAAATCCTAGATTTTATAATTTTACCTTAAGTAGATTTCGGCTTTACATTACTTATATCCTAAACCTAAATATTATATATAGCTGCTATTATAATATTCAAATTATACCCTAAAGACTTTAAATCCTTTTTATTATAATACTATTATATCTTACTCTACTTTAGGTAGATAATAGGTAGCTTATCCATTAAACTTTAATATTTATTTAATAAAGGTTACTAGCGATTAGCCTATTTATATTACTTATATAATATTCTTATTATAATTCATAATAGCTAATGGATTTATTAAATGGCCTATTAATCATACTTATGATTATAAGATAAGTATTATAGCATTAAGAGGTATAAGGGTATATTATAACTACCTTATATCGATTAATAATAAATATTACTTTAAATATAGAATAATTGAGAAGCCGATTCCTTATATTCCTATAAGAATTTTTACCTTTAAATTATATTCTTTATATTTAACTAATGATTTAAAAGGCGCCACCTAAATATATAAACAAGGTTTGATAGCTTTATATATTCATTAAAATTATTAAATTGGTTTAAAAATAGGATTATTAGAATATTATAATTATTAAATATAATAATAATTATATAATAATTTATAGAAATATCTTTAATAAGATTAAAGGATAGGGTATTAAGGAATTTATCTAATCTTAATCCTGATTATTAAATATTAAGGAGGTTAAGAAGCTAATTATAAATAAAGTATATAATTATTTATTAAATAATTACCTAATAGCTGCTAACTACCTAAATAAATAAAGATAGCTTATATAATAGCATATTACCTATATTAAGGATTAATAAATAATAAATCCATAACTATACTTATAACCTAGTTAGCAATAAACTTAAGTTAAAACCTTGCTATTTTCATTAATATACTTAATAAATATAATTAAGTAATCTAATATATAATTCCTATTAATAGAAATATACCTTAAGATGTAAACTTTAATATTTAATATCTTATAATATTTATTAATAATGAAAATAGCGAGATTATAAATAATAAAGATTATATAAATTAAGATAAAGAGGATAATAATATAAATAAAGATAAAGAGGATAAAAATATAAGTGAAAATAAGGAGGATAAGAATATAGGTAAAAATAAAAAAGATAAGAATATAAATAGTATTAAAATAAATAATAATAAGAGTAATAATAATAATTATAAGGATTATATTAATAATAGCTAAGAAGGTAATAAAAATATAAATAATAATGATAAGGGTAGTAAAGGTAAGGAAGATAAAGAATATTAATTATAAATAAGGGTAGAATAATAAAGGTAAGGAAAGGGTAATAAGATATTTATTAAGCGCATAATTATAATAAATTAAACCTTTTAAATAAAAACTCCTCTTCCTTTAGCATTTTATAACGGCTATTATAAGAGTATTATTATATAAATTAAAGCTTATACTTATAAGCTTAAAAGGAAGAAAAAAGGCTAGCTAGATATAGGTATATCTTTAAAATAGCTATTAATAATAATTATATTATTTTAAAATCATTTTTACTTAACTCATTATAAAATAAATAGATATATCCTACTATACCTTATAATATATATACTTCTCCGCCTTATTATATTAATAATAAATAGCTTTAACTTTTTATATATATTATATTTAATTAATACAGTTTCGCCTTATACCAACCTTATAATATAAGGTAATCTTTAAGATATACTTAAGACCTTTATTTATTACCTTATATATATAAATAAAATATTAATTAAAACCTTAACTTAGCTTTATTATATCTTATAAGCTTTAAAATATAGTGATACCTAAAACTAGCGGAGTTTTCTTTTATAAGATAAAATAAGATTTATATTAGTTTTTAAATATAATTATTATATAATTTAACTTATATCGCTTTATTATAATTAATATAATTTAAAATATTAAGATAGATCCGATTATTAAGCTTAGTAATAAATATAAGTCCTAGCTAGGTCTTTTAGGTATGAGATAAAGGATTATAACTATTATTATTACACTTAATATTTGGTATAATAGGTAAGCAATCCTTGCTATTAATAATAAGGTTATTATATTGCTTAAATATTATAATGATTAGCGCGATATAGCTTAAGCTAACCTATTTATTAAGGTTAAGGAATAATATAGCTTCCTGAATTTCAACCAGCTATATCAATAAGCTTATATAGGCCTATAAGGAGATAAGGGTTTCCCTATTTAGCTTATATTATAAAACCTTATTAATACTATCCTTAATAAAAAGCTTATCTTATCAGCCTTTTTATCTTAAAGTAACTTTTAAAATACCTCTTAAACTATTAATAATGCTATATTATTAAGGATCTATCCTATAAAGTTAAACCTACTTCTTTATATAATATAGCAAGATTTCATTGAAAATACTTATTGCTTAATATTTAAAAAGGCTGAATATTATTTAAAATAAGCTAACTAGGAAGTTAAGTATTTTATAGCTAATCTTATAAAGTGAGGGGTGAAAATAGCCAACCTTTATAAGGTATATTGGAATACCCTTCCTTTCTTTCTTAGCAAAGCTAGATATTAATATTATATAGCATCTTGTAATTATCTATAAAAGCATCTTCTAGCTTCGCCTTATTATTTAAGTATATTTAAAAGGCGTTTAGGAGTAGCAGGGTTATATTAATAAAGCCTAGGAAATAAGCTATAAAGCTATAGCTTTCCTATATATATCTGATTATAATATAAGTTATATAAGCTTTCTTAATAATAGAACTTAAGTGTAAATGGATTAATATATTATTAAGAAAACTATTATAAAAGCCTTATAAAAAGGTTAAATTACTTTCTTAAAGTTTAAAATAACTATTTAGATTTGGAATAAAATTAGCCTTTTAAGAATCCTCAATCCTATTAATAGTAATATATAAGATAAGTATCGGTTTAATTAATATGAAAAAGCTGCTAATACTCCTAGGCGCTAAAGTAATCTATAAGTCTAGATTATATAATAAGATCCATAGCATCTTAACAATGGGTATATATATAAGTAAGTTAATAATTAAGGTCTCTTAAATAAGGCCCTTGAAAATCAAAGGTATTAAATCTTTAGCATCTTTATAGCTTAATAAACAAGATTAAAAGCATAGGTTATTATATCGTTTTTTAATAACACGTAGCTATATTAAATCCATTCTTATTAAAAGGCTATTTTAAATTAATAATAATATAATATAGTGAATTATTTATAAAACCCATTCTTAAAATAAAGAAACTTAATATAGAGATTTAACTTTAAGGCTTTATAAGTTTATAATAATAAGTAAGGTTAGATATAATTACACCGTGATTATAATATAAGATTAATTAAGTTTCAGTTGATACCTATATCGGTTTAATTAAGCCCCTTTAAAATAATCTCCTTTATAATCTCCTTTATATCTTCTTAAATAATCTCCTTTATATAATCTATATCCTTATTAGCCAGCCTCTTATCTAATACCCTTATTATATTAATGAAATCACTTATTGCTTTATTATATATAAAGTTTCCCTATTTAAATTTTCATCACTAAGAATTAAGATATCTATTTAACCTATCCTATATCATTAAATAATTGGAATAGATTAATAAATATTATAAGAGGGTTAATTAGATTTTTATAATAATCTTATAAATGGCTTTATTAACCTAAGCTTCCTTATTATATATAAAGTTTCTTTATTATTTATATAGGATATTCATAATACCCTTAAAGAAATCAAGAATTAAGAAAAGATTATCCTTATTAAAATTATTATTAATGGTTTTAATTATATTTAAAAGGGGTATATTAAATATAATATAATTAATAATGGGTCTTGGAATTTAATATATTATTAATTAATCTTAAAACTATATAAAAAGTAATATAAGATACCCTTATTAAGATTAGGAAGTAATTTAATATCTTAGTTAATATTTATAATCTTAAGGTAACCTAGGATATAATTTATAATATAGGGCTAAGTTAAGGGATTAGCTTTACTTAAGGCACTATTATTTTAAGCGATTTTATAATTAAAAGAAGCTTAGTTGGAAGCTTCTTTTTTATAGCTAAGATTTAATAAATGAAATTATAATTAATAACCTCTTTTATAATATACCTAAGGTTATATTAGGTCCTTTATTAGGAATATATATTATGGTAGTTATAGCGGAAGAGCTATTTATTATATAAGTACTTAGGAGCGCAATAAACTTAGCCTCCTGCGTATCCTTTATAAGAGGGAGCATTATATATATGGTATTAATAGCCTTTAGGGTCTCCTTCTTATACTTTTAAATAAGCTTTTTAATAGCTTAAAATATTATATGATAAAGATTTTAACCTAAAGATATAATAATAAGCTTAAGGATATTAAAGTAACTTATAAGGTTAATATATAAATATAAATAAATAGGATTTAATAAGGCTTATTTAAGTTATTTAAAGTAATATAAATAAAGGGTAAGTTAAGGACCTTTATATAATTAAGAAGAGGAAGGATATTATATAAGCATAGAAAACTATAAATAATGTTAGCTTTAATTATAATTATAGTTAAAAGTATAATATTAATATTAAGTTTATAAAAGAAATAAATAATATTTGGAATATAAAGGAGAATATAATATATAGCGTATATTAATTATTTATAAAAGCTAATGGGAATAAGTTAAATACTTTTTATTTTTAAAATAAAGTAATTATATATTTAAAGTTATTAATATATATATTAAGAAGAAATTAAGGAATTAATTAATTATCTTATAGGCTATATTAAAGGGGGAGGTAAATTAATATATAGGAGGGAAATATAAAGGATAGCCACCCTTAATATACCTTAAGGTTAAAAAGTATAAAAGCCTGATTTTAAGGTTTAATATAAGAATGGGTAAAGGTTGGTATAAAGAGCCGCTATAAATAAAATAATATCAGCTTTAAAAAATAAAGCCCCGTTTATTTTAAAGATCTCAGCCTTAAAAAGAAAATAAAATATCTTATAAAAGGCCTTAGCTAAATCTAAAGTATAAGAAGCTTAGGGATTATTTATTTAATTAATAAAGAGCCTATAGGTTATACCTTAATTACTTAACCACTCCCCTTAATAGCAACTAGAAATAATTATTTATTAATATTAAGGAAAGTTATTAATTATATTAACTAAATCCATTAACTTTTATTTATAAGGTTAAGAGTTTAAGCAACCTTATTCTCTATAAGCCCTAGCGGGTAATATTTTAATATATAATCATTTTAATAATACCTTTTCCTTAACTATTAAATTAAGGATTATATATTAAATAAGATATTTCTTACCTTCCTTATATTATTACCTATATAAGTTTAATTAGAAAAATTATTAATTTAATTATTATTTAGGCTAATTAATTTATCTTATATACTTATATTGCTAAAATATAACCCATATAATATATCCCTTACTATTTTATTAAGTTTTGGTGATTAATCCTTAACCTATTATTAAGTAGGCTTTTACTTAATTAACTGCAAAGTATTAATCCTTTAATTAATAAAACCTTAAATATTAAAATATTATATCTTATATATATAACTAAGCGTTATATAAGAAAAACCTCTATATATAAGGCTAATATAATTAAAGATAATATATAAATATCCATACCTAAGTTAAATAAAGGTATTTTCATAAAGCCTAGCTAATATTAAGAAGCAACACTATTAATTATAATACCAGCTCCACCTTTTAAAAAGTAAATACTTAATTATAATATATAAATATAATAAAGATCCTATAGATAACCTAGCCGTTTATAAGATTTAATATATTAAAAAGGATAATATCCTTTATATTTATATTAAAATTATATTTAAGAGAAAGAGCCGCTTAAACCTCCTTAATATCCTTAAGCTTAAGGCTAAGAATCCATTAATCTGCCTATATATAGTGATGGGGTATTATTACCTACTTATAGATAAGGGCTATGATTTATAGTATAAGGAAGCCACTATTATTATTATCTAATCTAAAGCATTATATTATAATAATAAATCGGGCTTAAATATATATTAGTTATATTATAATAATGCCTATAATATTATTTTATTAATACCCTTTATTAGTTATGCTAGCCTTATACGGTTTAAATTAAATATTAAATATTATAATAATTATATTTAATCTAAACGCTTCTATTCCCCTTTTAATAAGGAGTTTAATATAAATAAGGAGGTTAGGGATGAGTTTATATCTTAAAGGTTAAAGGTAGATAATAGAATCCTTAATATAATAAAAGAACTATTATAATAAATTGGAAGTATTCATTAATAAAAGGGTAAGGGGGGGAATAAAGGTTTAAGTTTACCTAAAAACATTAATAATAAAGGATTATAAGCTAATAATAGGATGGGAATATATAAAGGATATTATAAAATATAAAGCTATATCTATATTTATTTAAATATATACGCTATTTTTTATATTATATAAATCTTTTTATAATCCGCTATAAAGTTTTTATAAGGTATAATACTTTGCTATTATATAATTAATCTCTTATCTTAGCTTTAATATTTATTCATTAAAAGCTATATTAATATCTTATCCAGCAGATCCTTAATAAGACTTTTAATCGCTATAAGCATTTTAAATTATTATATGAAAAACGCCCTATTATATTAAGTACGCCTTATAATATACCTTAATATTAGTAGCTTGAAATAATATCCACTTAATTGTCATTAAAGTACTTTAATTTATAAATATTATTATTCCCATTAGTATTATCCTGGTTATTATTATAAGTACTAGGTCTTCCCCCCCCCTCCCTTAGTTAGATTTAAGCTAGCATTTTACTTATTTAAATAGCTTATTAAGGTAATATTTCTCTTCCTTATGAATTCCGTTTTTAAGACTTATAGAATCATTTTTATAATATCATAAGTATTAAATATTTAAAAGAAAACTGGCGTATAATAGTTAGCATATAATTCAACGCCTTAAATACTCATCTCTTATTCCTTTATTATCCTTATATTAACGGCACTGCTTAACTTGCTATTTATCTTTTAATTATACCTTTACCTTATTTAATAATTCTGTGACTTAAGGATAAAATATATCTCAGAGGCCGGCTCGCTATATTAAGAATTGCCAGCTTTAAACCTTTAAACCTTTAAAAATTTAAAAGAATAAATAATCCATCTTATTTTAAGAATTGGATATTAAGTTATAGATTTTATTATATTTAATATTATCCTTGATATTATTAATAACTAATAAAGCTTATTTAGCAACTTCCTTAATTACCATCTAATTATATATATTGTTGAATAAGCTATTAAATTAATGGCTGAAGTTTATATAAAGCTTACTTTATTAAGCATAAAAGCCCTTATCGATTAATTTAAGCCCTTAAGTAATCAAAAGATAAAACTCATTATATAAAAGCTCTTACTATTATCTATTAGCTTCTTATATTAATATATTAAACCTAATATTTAAAATATTAATAGGTTTAATGGTTAGAAGGTTATAAGGAAAGAAGATATTTACCTTTATAAGCGTTTTATCTTATCATTTATATTAAGACTTAAGATAAAGGTATATTAATTTTATTAAATATAGATATATTTTTAAAGCTTTCTTTATTTTTTAAAATAGGAATTCTTATAAGAAAGATAAGGTTAAAGATTTAGATTATATAAAGAAGATATTAATTAATTAAGGTATAAGAAAAGGTTAATTATATAAGATAAGCTATATTTATATTAGATATCTTAAAAGTATATTTAGGTAGCTATGGAACTTAAATAATAGATTAGTTAATAAAGCCCTTAAGTTTACTTTAATTAAAAATTAAAGGCGGATATACTTAAGATAAACTTTATTATAAAAAGATAGGTTTTAATTGAAAGTAGATTATATAATATAAGAAAAAGTAGTATTAGTTTCTTAATTTAGAAATAGCTGATTTTTATTATATTAAAAAACTTAGGTAAAGTTATTAGCAATATTTAAATAACTGCTAAGTTTTTATTTAGCCTTTCTTAATTAATAAGCCGCTATATAATAAGTTTTTTATTAACCTTTAAATCGTTAATAAATTAAAATATAAGTAATTTCTTACTTTATATCTAGTTTTAGTTATATATTTAATATCAAGCTACTTATTATCTCTCTTATAACCTTAGATCAACTTACCTATTATAATAACTTAAGCTTTATTAATAGGTTATACTTACTTAGAAATAAAAAACCTTTATAATTATAAATTAAACTTTTACCCTTGCTTAAGATTAAATAAATAAATAGGTTTATAAGCAGTATTAATTCTATATTTAAGTTTCTTCCTATTTAATCTTAATATCTAGGGGTCTTCCCTTTTATAAGCCTTAATTAAATATAATATAGGAATGAGATAATAGCAGAAAGCTTTTTATAATCTTTAAAATATTAATCTATATATTAATAGGTTGGTAAGGGCTTAAAGGGATATAATAGCCTATATATCTAAGTAATATTGCAAAATCTTATAACAGCTATCCCTTATGAAAATAAGTTAATGTTATTTATTACCTTTTTAGTTATATTTAAGATTACCCTTTATTTAAGGCTTATTACCCTAAATTACCTTATGGCCTTTATTAAATATAGCGAGACTTTATTAAGGATATCTACCGCTTATATTTTAAGGCTGCTAAGGAAGAGTTAGCATAGGCTGATTAGGAGGTTGAATGCTTTATAGCTGATCTTATTTATCAAGGCGTAAAAATAGTTAATTTAGGTAAGCTATAGTAAAAGGCCCTCTTAATTATATATCGATATTAAAGAAAGAAATTAATATAATATAGCGCTTTATAATTATCTATATAAGAATTTTCTAACTTCGCTTTATTATCTAAATATACTTAAAGGGGGCTTAAGATTAAAAGAATATATAATATTAATATTAATAAATAATAGCCCGGTAACCATAGGCTAACTATATATACCTTATAAAACTATAGCTATAATAGGCTTGATGCTTAAGGGATAAAATAAATCTTATATATATATACCTAGCTAAGTAATCTTTTATAATATTAAATAAGGTGGTTTTATTTATTATAAGCCCTATTATATATAATTAATAACTATACTTTATAGGAACCTTATTTCCTTATATTTAATTAAGTTATATTATATTATATTTATAATTTCAGGCTTAATAGCGTTCTCTTATTCTTAAAAGGGGATAATCTAATTATTTTAAATATATTTAAGATATATGCTATTTAATGCTAGAATAAAGTTAGCCTTTATAAAGCCCTTTTATATATTATATCTTTACTTCACCTTATATATATATTATTCTTTAAATTTATTTAGATAATACATTTATTTAAATTCTAAATAAAATCTCTGCTCTTAAGGTTATATAAGTCTCATTATATTTTATTTATACCTTTAGAACTTATTTAAATAATTCATTAACTAAGTTATCTTTATTAATATTATTTAAACTATATCTCCCCCTTAAACTCTATTGAAAACCCGCTTATTTAAAATATAAGCTAAGTATTTACTTTAAATATTATTTAAGGCAGGGCTTAATTTAAATATACCTTAAAGAATGCGATAACTTATATAATTAAAGCCTTAGCCTTGTTATTATACTTGTTATTATTTAAGCCTATATCTAGTATCTGCTGCTTATTTATTAAAGCATTAGATTTAATCCTTCGTTAGTTCTTTATAAGGTTAGCGATGCATTTCTAAATATACTCCTTTTAAGCTATATATCTTTCTATTATCCTATAACTTTTAAAGAATTTATTATTAGTTATTAAGCCTGCCTTTATATATAGATCCTTATTAAGCAATTAATAACTATTTAATGCTATAATCGTTGTTAAGAAAGCCTACTAAAGGTTTAATATAATCTGAGTCTTCTATATAAAAACCGCTTATGCTCCTTTTAAAACTAGATTTATTAAGGGGTTAATGGTAAAGCTGATTAAGTATTCCTTTAGGGTTATTATAATGTAGGTAATAAGATCGGTATTAAGGTTATAGATTGGGAATATTAAGCTATTTACCTAAAATTAATCTAGATCTTTATTATTCTCCTTATATTAATTATAATTATATACCTTATATATATAAATATTCCTTATCTTTATAATAGGTTTAATCTCTTCCTAGAAAACTGGCTAGAGATAAATATTTATAAAGGGAAAGCTATTAACTTTTATAATAATATCTATTATTATTGCCTTAATCTTAATAAATAAGGCCTAATTAGCTTTATAAAGCCACCTATTAATAAACTTATTATTAGATAGGGCCCTATTAAGGTTATTATTTATATTTATATAATAAAACTCTAAGTTAATGTATTTAATATAAGCAGCTT
This sequence comes from Diaporthe vaccinii, assembly GCA_039880775.1. Classification (NCBI taxonomy): domain Eukaryota; kingdom Fungi; phylum Ascomycota; class Sordariomycetes; order Diaporthales; family Diaporthaceae; genus Diaporthe; species Diaporthe vaccinii. Next base: position 4,390,911 of record JBCEDN010000001.1, read on the forward strand.
AGAAGGATATATAGTTAAGATTAATATTACTAATTATATAAAGAATAATATAAAATGCTTATAATTTTATATTATCCTTGATTGCCTTAACCTTTATAATTAAGTTTTAAGATGATTTAAGATAAAAGAAAATAGCCGCTGCAGCCAGCCCATCCTTATAAATAATAGCATTAATTAAAATGATAATTATACTTAGATTAATTGTTATTATCCTAATAAGTAGATTATACCTTTATAGGTATAAAATATTCTTATCTTGGTTATAATATAGCTAGAGGTCCTTTAATATATTTCAGTATTTAAGATCCTTTTATAGATTAAATATATATATAAGGGGTTGATAATTGGCTTTAAAGAGAGGTTTATTTAAAAAGATTATAAACCTATTATTAAACCCAATCATATAACTATTAAAGCTATTTCCTTATAGCAATAACTTTATATATCTTATATTACCCTCCTTTATTAATAAGCCTTATTTATTAATTGGTATATTAATAGGGGTTTATATAGATTAGGGTTGATTAGATTAAAAGGCTTTTGAAAATAATGCTTAATTAGCATTATTAATATCTTATAATATTTAAAAGGTTATTATACTTATATAAAGATCCTTAAAGCTAGCCTTATAAATCGCGATATTAATTAATTAAGAAATGCTATAAGTTATATTATTATATTTATTAATTTATAATATTATAAAATTAAGAAAGGTTTATTTAAGGATAGTTTAAGGGTAACTTAAAAATATTCATTATTTAATAAAGGTAGGATTCCTTATAAGCTGGTTATAATGGGCTACGTTAATAAGTTAAATCCATTATAAAATCCTATTAAGCTCTACTTAAGTAAATAAAATATATTCCAAAGATTTATAAAATAAAGGTATTAAGGCTATATTAAGATTAAAGATAATTTCACTTAAGGAAAAAAGGGAGGCGATAATAGTATTTTATTTATATTAAAAGTAATTAAAGTATATAGCGGTAAAAACAAAAGCTTCCAGTTTTAAAGCTAGATAATAAAATATAAATGAAGTAATTTACAACCTTTATAAGAATATATATAATTAAAAGATATAGCGAGGGATCGTTAGGCAATATAAGATAAATAAAGGTTAGTTATTAAAGCTGGCTTATATAAATATATAATATTTATCATAAGGAGTATATATTTAGGTTAGGTTTACTAATTGCCTATTTAAATAGGATGATAATTTAGGAAATTATAAATATATTCTTTTATATAGCATATTTAGTTTATAAATAGCTCTTAACCTATAAGTATAAAGCTTTAAAGATTATATTAAAGGCTTTATATAATATAACTAGATTATTTTATTAATATCGCTCTTAATCTTTAAAAAACATCTCTTCCTTTATAAGATTTATCTTAATTAAATTATAAGCTCTTTATATCTTAATACCTTTTTATAAACTTATTCTAATTATTAAGGATTATAGAAAGTTTCTAAATTCAAGATTTATTACTTAATTTAAGCCTTAATAAATATATCTTTTCCTTTAAATATATAAAAATACTTATTAATAAAATCCCCCTGCTTCCTTTCTCCTCGCCATTATCTTTATATTCACCATTACAATATTAAGATTAAAGGTCTATTTAAATAAACTGAAAATAATATATCTAAGCATTAGCCTATAAGCTTATATTATCATAACCATAGCAGCTTAAAGCTTAATAATATCATACCCTTAAGCCTCCTTTATTACCTAAGCCTAATATTTATAAGTAATAATTATCCCTTATTATTATAAAGAGTCCTATATACCTCTAATCATTAAAGGTTATAATTATATTAATATAGTTATAATAAATATAATAGTGGCAACCTAGGATACATCCTCTGCTTATATAGCTATTATATATATATTTCGTTAATAAATATAAAGTATATTTTTAATTTTTATTAGCAAAGCTTTAAATAAACCTATCTTATTATAATATTAAATATTTATAAGGCAGCTTTATTAGATTTTCTATAAGCTCCTTTAAACCTAATAAAGCTTAATATTTAGGCTGCTATAACCTAATTATTATATATAAATCCTATTAAAAAGAAGTTATTTAATAATTAAGAAGAAATATAAATAACTTTATAGGTTGTTATTTAACTTCAATAAGTTTATTATATTATATCTAACCTTTTATGCTTATATAATATAATTAATATTAAGGCTAGATTTAATATAGTAGCTATAGTTAATAATTATAATATCCCCTAACTTAAAGACTAAGGAATTTACTATATAATAAATTAATTCATTATAATATTCTAATATATCATAATATTTAACTACTTATAACTATAAAATATTAAGATAAATATCCTTAAGTTAAGATATATTAATAAGATATTTATAATTTTTATTTATAAAATATTATAATCCTATAATAATACTATTAATATCATTACTATTAACTCCTTATAAGATATAATTACTTAAATAAAATATAAATTAATTATAAAGGTAAGAGTTTATAACATTAATATTATTAAATCGGTTAAATTCTTTATTATAAATATAGCTAAATTTAATAATAACGTTAATATTAATATTATATAAATTATTTTTTTATAAGGTATATTTATAATTATTATAATTAACTTTATTAATAAGATTAATTATAATAACTAGCTATTAATTATTTATATATAAGTATTATTGCTAGCATTTTAAGGCTATATTATCTTTAATAGCTAGGGAGATTTAAATATCTAGGCTGCAATATACTTTATATATATTAATAACCATAATTATATTACCTTTATTAACCTTATTTCTAAATTAATTAAATTATAAATAAAGTAATAAGTTGGTATTAAATATATATAGCTTATAGTTAGGGGTAACCTATTTAATATTAATTTATTAACTTATATATAGATATATATAATCTTTTATAACTTTATTAATATAATTATTAGCTTTATATTGCTATAGTTATATATATAAATTAATAGTTAAGTAATAATTAATTATTAATAAGGTAGAATCTATTATATTAAAAACCTAACTATTATTGTTATTAATATTACCAACTAATTTATTATAGCCATTATTTAAGATATATTAGAAGTAAGTAATATAGGATATATAGGCAATTAATAAGCTCTTAAAAGATTTATAATAAGCTTTTATATATAAGTTAATAGATTTAGTAAAATATTAAATAACTTTATAAATAAGAATGGGTTTAACCTTTAATTATAAAATGTAATCATTAAGGTTATTTATAAATATTATAATAGCATTATTGTTATATATAGGATGCCCTTAAGTAGATATATATATCAGCTCTCTAAGGGTTTAATCTTAATAGTAATTCACTGAAATTAAGTTATTAATATAAGAATATTATTATTATTTTAAAAATATATTCTTAATAATATAAAATCAAGACTTTCCTCCCTATTTATCTTTATATAATAAATTTAAACTATATATTTTAATATTAATAAGTTAAATATTATACCTATCCTATTATAAGTTTTATAGATTATAAATAATATTAATATAATTATACCTTATTTAGCTAAATTAAGGCTTTAGCTACCCTTATAACTTATAAATATTATTTTCCCCAACCCTAATCTCTTATTATAATGATATAGGAACCCTATTCTATTAATATTAAGTAATTATTAAACTTTTCTCTATTTAATAAAATCTTACTAGCCTTAGTTTAAACTTTTAATAGCTAGTATTTTAATAAGAATATTGCAAACTTAATATCTCCTTAATAATATACCTTAAGGCTCTTCTTAATAAGATTATCTTAAAAGAATAGTAAATTATTAATTAATTAAGTTATAAATATATCATAATGCCTTTATATTCTTAATTAATTTCTATTAAAACCTTTTTAAAGACCTCTTAAGCTATATTTTCTATAATCTATATAATTAACTCTTATATAACTTCCATTATATTAATAAACTTTTCATTATTAAATTTATTATTTAATTTAAAAGCTAGCTTTATAATTATATATAATAAATCCTGCTACCTACTTTATTATTTAAGGTTTTATTAATTATATATTTTATAGAATAGGTTTTTAAAATATTATTTAAATATATCTTAAATCATTAAGGCCTTAAAATTAAGTTTATTTTATTTTAATAATATTATTTAAATTTTATTAACTTAAGGTTTAATTTTATCTTTAAAGCAAATATCTTAAATCTTTATAAAAACAAAATTCTATTTAATAAGCTACTTTAAATATAATTTTATTATATTTATTAAAAATATATAATAAGGAAATAAGTTAATCACCTTACCTTTAATAATTATAATCTTAATAACTTAAGAAGATATATAAAATATAGGTTACTTATAAGCTAATCCTATAATTTATTATACTTTTAATTATTATTTAAGCAATAAATAGGAATAAGTATCGCATTTATTTATTAAAAGGGGTAATAAAAAAGGTTTGAAAACTATTTAATATTAAATTAAAAACTCTAGGATAACCACTAGAAGTATTAAATATAAATAGGGGCGCGGTAATATTTAAAATATTATCACCTTAAATAATTCCAATATTAAAAATAAATATATTTAAAGATTCTCCTTAAAGGTTGAATTAATTTAAAAGATGCTTTATTAACTAATTATTTTATAATATATAATATAAGATATAAACTTAATACTCTAGGTATATATTCTATATTAGCCATAATAGGAATATAATTAATAATAAGGATATTTAAGAAAATAGCAAACTTAACCTCCTATATATCCTTTATAAGAGGGAGCATTATATATATAGCGCTAATAGCCTCTAGGGTTTCCTTTTTATACTCTTAAATAAGCCTCTTAATATTTAAAAGTATTATATTATAAAGGTCTTAACTTATAAATATAATAATAAACCTAAAGATATTAAAATAACTTATAATATTAATATATAAATATAAATAAATAGGATTTAATAAGGTTTACTTAGGTTGCTTAAGGAGATATAAATAAGGGGTAAGTAGGGAGTATTAATTAAGTAATATAAAGGCTGAATATTATATAAGCATAAGAAATTGCTAATAATATTACCTCTTAAAAAGGTTATTATAATTATTATAAAATAAATATTAAATATATATATATAGTAATTAATATTTAAAGGTTGATAAAGAAGATTATATATAATATATTATTATTATTTATAAGGAAAGAATGATATGATATTTAGGCTATAAAAAAACTTAAATATTTATAAATTAAGAGGTTTTAAAAGCTATAAGAAGAAGTTAATTTATAAGCTAAAAGTAATTAAATAATAAGCTTAATAATTAATAAACCTTTAAAGCTACTAAAAAAGGAAGTTTAATAGCTAATAGCAAGCCATTAATAAAGGAGGGTATTATAAATATCCTAACTTAAGGTATTAAGAATATTAAAAGGGAGATTAAGCTTATAAGTCCCTTATTTAAAAGCTATTTAATAAATTTTATAAGCTAAGCTATATTATTATTAAGTATATTATTCCTTAAAAAAATAGCTAAGAAAATAACCCTTAATTATAATGGTTAAAAAGAACTTATAATCTTTATATATATATTATATATAGCAATATATAGATATAAGGTATTTTTTATAAGCTTTTAAAGCCCCTATTTATCTTTATCTTAATAGGATATTAAGTAATACAACCTAAATAAATATTAATTTAATTAAATTATTATAAATATAAATATTAAATTATTAATAATACTTTCTATTAAATATTAATTATCCTATTAATAGATTTCTAAGCTTCTTAATAAACCTATTTTAAAATAAGCTTTAAGCCTTAAATAATAATAAATCTATCCTTATTATATATTAAGGTTATAATTATTCCTCCTAATACCCTTTAAGATTTTATTATTTTCTCCACCTTTTTTATATTTTATAAGCCTTAGCAGTTATTATAAAGCATCCTTTATATTAATATTATATCATTATAATACCTTAAAATATTTAATTATAATAATAATAATATCCTTATTAACCTTAATATTATATTTTTTAAAAATAATATCCTTATTAATATAATTATTATCTATAATAATTAAAAATAAAAGGTTTATAAGAATATCCTCTCTACTTAATATTAGTAGTTTAAGAAAGCATTTTATAGAAATATAAAAGTAAATTAAGTATTTATAATATTTAAAATAGTAGATAATCTTAAGTTTAGAAATTAATATAAAATATTAAAGGAAGCTATAACTTATAAGGTTATATTAAAGGAATAAGACGTTAAAGCTATCTATATTATATTCCATTTCATTTATATAAAGAATAATAATAATTATAATTTATTTAATATAAATTTCCAGGTTGCTTATTATTTATATAGGTATTAATATTATAAAACTAAAGGGCGATAAAGATATATTAATATTTTATATTAAGATCTTTTAAGTTATTAATTTCTTCTATCTTAATAACTTATAATAGATTATTAAGGTATAACTAAAGATTTACTTTAAGAACCTACTTAAGCTTTTTAATATTAAAATAATTAATAATTAAAATCTTAAATAACTTATTAAGATCTTTAATATACTTTATAAGGTATATTATAATAATAATATTAATATAAAAGGTATCCTTTATATTATCCTTAAGTTTATTCACCTTAATATATAAATAATCTTTAAATATAAAATTTCTATTAACTTCTTTTATAAGATTTTATAAATAATAATAAACTTAATAAAGAATTACCTTATTTATAATATAGCTATTAAGGTTTTAATAATTAGGATTAGATTTGGATTATTAATTATTATAATTATTATATTATTAAATTATATTTATATCCTTAGAATATTAAATCTTAATTTATCTAAATTAGCTAAGATAATATATCTATTATATTTAGATTAAAATAACTTTATTAACTTTTCTTTTATTTTTAAAGTAATAAACTTAAAAATAAATAAAATAAATTATAAATTAAGATAAATAGCGCTATTTATTAATTATATTAAGATAATAACTAGCCACTTAAATTCTAAGATTATTAATATTTAAAAAAGTTTAAGTTTTAAATTAAGATAGCTATATCTTTACTTTAAAGATTATAATGATATAAAGATCTTTATTAAGTATTATTATTAAATAAATAGTGATATTAAGTTAATAAATAAATAGCTTTATAAGCTAAATAATAAAATAAAAAGTATAATAAAAAAGATCTTAGATAAAATCTACTCTTAATTTCTTTAATTTAAATATAATTATTATCTAAAGTAGGGGCTTAAAATATAAGTATTAAAGATATATAGCTTATCTTAAATATAATAGCTTTAAGGGTAATAATATAATACTTTTAAAGCTAATCATCTTTATATCTTTATAATAACCTTTTTTATACCTTTTAAGAATTAATTAACTTATAAGAAAAATATTTTTATATTATATTAGGAAGATATTATAATTTAATAAGATAGATAAAGGAATAAAAGCTTAATAATATTAGTTTAGAAAAAAAAAAAAAGATAAAAAAGAAAGTTTATATAAGATAATTTATATTTATTAAGGAGAGGAGATAAGCAAAGCTTATAATTCTTAAATATAGGGCTTAGCTTTAATTAACGGCTTTTTTTTTCTAGAAGGCTATCTATATTATTTATTACTTTAATAATTCTTTATTTAAATCTAATTTAATTTAATCTTTTAATTTATTATCTATTAATCTTCTTTATTTAAAATTCTTATACTAATACCTCTTTTTATATTATTTTACTTTTCTTAAATCACTTTATTACCTTAAAACTTTATCTTCTTCTCTTAAAGGGATAAAAAATAGCTTTTACTCTATTTTATTTAAATAATTATATTTATATTAAATATACCTTAAACCCTTATTTTTAAATCTAATATATATATTATTAAGAATTAAAATTAATATTATTTAAATTATATTTTAATGAAATTTATATAAAATCTTTTATATATATTATATAAAAGAGTCCTGGCTATGGCTATAAGGCTTAGCGCTGCTGCTTAATCATCCTACTCCCTTCGCCCTTTATTAAGTATATTAAATAGCCTATCTACTGCCCTTTATTATATAGCCTTTTATTTTAAAAGGGGGGGGGGGTAGTAATTTAAGATTTAATTAAAATATTTATATTTTATAAATGGAAATAAGATTATTATTAAATGCTAATATAGCCCTTTATTATTAATTATTAAATATTTAACCTTAGTAAATTTTAAAATAGGATACCTTTAAGGCTATAATTTAAATTCATTTGAAAAAAAGCCGCTTAAAAACCTTCTTTTTAAGATAAATTAAGAGATTAAAATTATAAGTTACCTTTAAATCCTAGATATTAATATTAGCTATTTTAAAGCTAAGGATATATTAATATAAATTATATATAGTTAAGATATTTTAGTTAATAAGAGGATTCTTATTAATTATAAAGTATATATATAGGTTTCTTTAATTCTTTATAATTAAATAAATCTTAATAATAAATTAATAAATAAGGTTATTAATTAATAGGTAATAAGGAGGGTAAGGTATATATAAATAATTAAGCCTTAGGATATATTTAATAATTTAAGAGGTTAAAAGAAGATTTATATTTAAAAAAGATTAAGTATTAATATATATATATAAAAAGGGGAATAAGGTGGATATATTAAGCTTATTATATTTAAAAGACTTTTATATAGATTAAAAGAGCTATTTAAATATAAGTCTCTTTATTTAAAATATCTTAAGGTTTTTAAGAATATTATTTTATAAAATAAGCATTAAATATTAGCTTTAATTAGAATTAATAAAAGGGTAAATTATTTAAAGGTTAGTTATAAATATTTAAACTTTATATCTTATAATTCTTTAAATATATTTTATTATAATTAAAATAATTCTATACCTATTCCCTTAGAGAAAGTTAAATAATAAATAATTAATTATTTAAAACTAATGTTATTAGCCTTTATTAACCCTTAATTATCTATATTTAAATATTTTCTAGAAGTAGCAATTAATAATATATATATAGGATTAAATTATAATCTTAGAAAATCTTAAAAGCTTTAAATATTTACTATTTAATATTAAATACCTTTTATATCCTTCTTTATTAACCTTAATTTATTAAATACTTTTATAATATAAAATCTTAAAATATTATTAATAATAATGGAATTAACTTCTTTTAAATATAAAATTATAAGGCTTATTTTATAAGGAGGATAATTAACCTTTTAAATATATCATTACTTTATAATATCCCTTAAGGTATATATATCTTAATTATTATCTCCTTAGATATTAATTTTAAGGCGGGTATTGGATTTAATATTAATGATAAGGAGTTTAATGATTTAAAGTTAAAGATAATACCTAAGAAGAATATTAAAAGCGTTAAGGGTTATACTTTTAATAAGGCTGGCTTAATATTATCTCCTGTTATAATATTTCCTTTTATAATTAAAGCTAATTAAAGTTAAAATAAAGGTTTTAATATATATAAGTTAAAGAAGATAAAGATAAATAAGATATTAAGTATTAATTTAAATATATCTTTTAATGATTTAATTATTATTAATCGATCTTAAAACTTAATAATCGCTAACGTTATTAATTTTAATTTTATTTTATAATTAAATATTATAGAAAAGGATCCCTTTATAAGAGAAGATTTATTAAATAAGTTCTTTAAAGCTTCTTTACTATCTTAATCTTAAGATAATATAGCTAATATTAAGAAGAATATAAATAATACCCTTAACGGTATTAATAGTAAAGATATAATATAGCTAGGTAATAAACCTAAGATAAGTATTAAAAAGGGATTTATAATAAAAAGATCCTTTAAGAGAAAATATATTAGCTTAAAGCATTAATTTATAAATAATTAATACTAAACTAATAATAATATAATTAATATCTTTTAATTTAAAAGTTTTATATTAAGATTATATTAAAGGCAGCTATATAGTTTCATAATATCGCTTTAATGCTATTAATAAATATAACTATATTTAATAGGAGTATATATATTAAACTATTATCCTAATATTAACGATCTATTGTAAACTATACTTTTATCTATAATGATATAAATAATAAAAGCAGTATTAAGATAATAGTATTTTGATATATTTTATAAAAGGCAGTTATTATTAATTTACTTTAGCATATAATATATATAATAAAGTAATAACTTAGGCTATTATTTAAAAATATATTTAATTAAGCTAAATTATAATAAGAAGAAATATTAATATTCCCTTATAATGAAGTAATTTAATTCTAAATTAATAAAAATTCTTAAATATATATACCATTAATTTATAAAGTTCCAGTTAAGCTAAATTAAACCTTATTCTCTTATTTATTCCCCTTATAGGTAACGCTATTATTTAAAATCAATTAAATATATAATATTATTATAAAATAATTATCTTATCTTTATATAATCTTAGTAATCACTAACTTTAATAAAAGCAGCTATAATAATCTTCTTTATTAAGAATAGGCTATCCTTAAGCTTATAATAGTGAGAAAGCTAGTCTAGCTTCTCTTAATAATCTAAATTAAAATCTATCTCTTATTCTATAAAAAAAATATCTTTATCTAAATTATCATTATTATAATTTATATTATAATTAAATTAAAATAAGATTAATTAAGGCTTTAGAAAAATATTTCCTATTAATTAACTAATTAATAATTCCTTAACTATATTCATTATATTATCTATTATATTAATTATTATCTTAAAAGTCTTATAAAAAGCCTTCTCTATATTAATAATAGGATTAAATATTTATAATAAATATATCTTAATATCTTAAGCTATATCAATAGTTAATTCATTAAATATTCCTTAAGCTTATATTAAACCTTCACCTATTTATTAAGAACTAAATTATTAATAATAAAGGATTTATATTTCCTTCCCATTATATAATATTAAAAATAAACCTTTACTTTTATTATCTTAGCTAGGTTTTATTAATTATATTTAAGCTTATTATTATATAAATAGATTTATTAATTTAATTATAATAAATCTCTTTCTATCCACCTTTATTAAAGATCTTAAGTTAAATATTAATATAATATATATATAATATCGATCTTAATTTACCTTTTTAAAAATCTTTAATATCTTTCTTTTTCTTATTAATTAATATTAAAGCTAGGCTTAAAGGATTAATATCTATTATAATATCTTAAAACTTAAAAGAAAATATTATAAATAAAATAAATATTAAAAGATTTATCTCTCTATATTAGTTAATATTCGATATAAGAAATTTATAAGTTATAAGGTTATAAAAATTAAATAATATAAAAGCTTTTAAATTATTTATTAATATTAAAATTAACTAAGCTATCCTATAATAATAAATATATAATATTTAAAGCTAGGTTATTAATATTTATAAATCCCTATTAATAATTAATTATTATTAAATATTTTTAAACCTTATATTTAATATTTAAAGTAATATTCCCTTCTTATCACTCTTTAACTATCAACTAATATTAATATAAGCTTCTTTTATAATATTAAAAAAAGCAGCTTATTATTATCCTTATTATATAATAAGCAACCCTTTATAAAGCTATTTAATAATTATAACTTAAAAACTAACCTTTTTAATTCTTTAATATTATAATATATTATTAATTTAGCTTCTTAAGATTTAAGCGCCTTATATAAATTTACTTTAATAATATCTCCTTTATCTTTTAAATTTTTAATTTCCTTAATGCTAAGGAATCCATCTTAAGATAACCTAAGGTAGTTTTTTTTCCAATTTATATTATTATTTATAAATAATAATAATATAATAGCTTTCTTTATTAATAAACCTTAATAATTAATATAAACCTTATTTAATAATAATATAGCAAATCTCTTTATTAATAAACCTAACTAATTAATATATACCTCCCTTAATAAAAACTTAATAAATTTCTTCCTTAATAAATCTAAATAATTAATATAAACCTTACCTAATAACTAGTACTTATTAACTCATTAATTACTTCTTAATTTATTATATTATAAGTAATTATTATTTATTAAGTTTATAAAATTAATATAACCCTTTAATTCTAAATTAATAAAGGAATTTATCTTTTAAGAGTTTAAAATCCTATATTTATCATTATAAACTCTTATATATATTAAGAGGCTTTTTATTTAAAATTCTAAATGCTTATTAATAAGATTTTAAAATAATAATCCTTTTTTTATAATAAGCCATAACTTCTCAGCCTTAATTAATAAATTATTTAAGATAAGAAACTATTAAAGTATTTCTTATAGTATTAGAAATTAAGAAAAGATAGGTTGAAAGAATATTAATAACTTAACCTTATTAAATAAGCCTAACTTTATATCATTAATATAAATACTAAATCATAAAATTAACCTTATAGCTAAGAAGGGAATGAAATTTAAAAATCTTTCTACTTTAATAATTATAATATTAACTAAGCTTAACTTTATAATATTAATAATAAGATTAAGTAACTTTATTAATATTATATTTAATAAAGGAAAGATATTTAATATCTTATATAATTTAAAGGCTAAATTAAAAATAAAATCTTAATAAGGAATAATATTAATATATTAATATATAAGCTTAATTAGCAAAGAATATATTAATAATAAGATAATAAAAATAAGAATTAGATTTCTTAATAATATATAGCTTAGCTTAAAGGAAGATTATTAAGATTAATATTATAAATTTAAACAATCAATAAAATCACTATTATATCTTAATAAATATAAATACCCTAATATTTATATATAAAGTTAAGAAGGTAATTAAGGTTATTAATAGAATATATAATAAACTATAGATACCTTAATAATAAATAATCTTTTTAAAATTAATCCATTAATTAATAATAGCTATCATAACTCTTAATTACTAAATTAAATAAATAGCTAAGGTTATTAATTAATTATAAGGCAAATTAAAGCTACCTTAGTAATAAATAATCTCATTAAAGCCAGCCTTTTAATTAACAACAATTATAATAATTTTCAATTATTAATTTAAAAAGATAATTAAGGTTATTAATAAATTATAAGATAACCTAAAGATACCTTAATAATAAATAATCTTATTAAAGCTAATCTTTTAAATAATAATAACTATTATAACTCTTAATTATCAACTTAAAAAGGCAGCTAGAATTATAAATAAAATATAAAATAAGCTTTAATTACTTTAATAATAGGTAATATTATTAAAGCCAGCTCTTTAACTAACTATAATTACCCTAATATCTTATTATAAGCTTAATAAAATAAACAACCTCTTTTATAACCTATAGCTAATTTAACCACCAATAATACTATTAAGCTTAATCCTTTAATTAATTACAACTACCCTAATACTTAATTATAAGCTTAATAAAGCAGCTAACTTCATTAACTAATTATAGCTACTTTAATTATAAATAATCCCCCTTAAGCTAACCTTTTAATTAGCTATAATTATCTTAACTTTATATTAAAGGCTTAAAAAGGCACCTAAGCTTATTAACCAACCCTAATTAATTCATTTATAAATAATCCTATAATTACTAGCCCTTTAATTAGCCATAATTATCTTAACTTTAAGCTAAAGGCTTATTAAAATACTTAAGTTTATTAGCCAACTTTAATTAATTTATTAATAAATAATCCCTTTAAATCTAAGCCTTTAATTAATAACTATCCTTATAATATTTAGTTAAAGGTTAGAGAAGGTAGCTAAGTTTATTAATAAGCTTTAATTAATTCTATTATAAGCAATTTTAATAATATTAATTCCTTTATTAGCCCTTATCCTTAATCTATTTTTATTAAAAGGAAGATTAGTTTTATAAAATTATATATTTAATATTTTAAAAAATATATAAAGGGCGGGGTATTTATTTATAATAATCTATTAATATACTCTTTAATTAATATAACTTTAATTACCCTTAATAATATAAATATAATAACTAATAATTAATATAATATAAAGAAAGTTACTTATTTAGAATATATTAAGAAAAAAAGGTTTTATAATATATTCCCTAGCTTATTAAAAAAGGAGGTTAAAACCTTTTAATATAATAAATTATCTTTTATATTTAAATATAAAGATAAAATTAAGGTAATAAGGATAAAAATATTAATAATTAATCTTATAAAGTATTAAGAAGTAAAGAAAAAGAGATATAAAGAATTATTCTTAATTATAAGTTAAGCGTTATAAGTTATATAATATATATAAAAGATAAAGGCAGCTATTTTAAAAGAAATGCTATAGGAGTTATAAATAAAAAAGTATTAATTAATATATAAGCCCTTAATTAAGAAATAAAATAAGGAAAACTATATAAGCTGCTTTTATTTATATATCAAGCCTTAGATAAAATCAATTATTAAAAGAGCTTTAATAGATTTATATCATAGGCAGTAAGGATTTAAGCTTAAATTATCTCATTTTAATAGATATATTTATTACATTATAAGCTATAGAAAAAAAATAGTAATAAGAATATATTTCCAGTTATAATTAAAATTATATAAAGAAATAATTATAAAGAAAGCTTTATAAATCTATTAAAGATATTATAAAACTTTATACTTAAGGCTACTAATATTAATTACCATCTTAATCTTATTATAAATAGTAAAAAAAAAGGAAAATTAAAAAGCTATACTCAACTATAAGCTAAACTATATAAAGAAATCATTATAAAGAAAACTTTAATAAATCCATTCCTTATATAATAATATATTATACTTAAAGTAATTAATATTAGTTTGCATATTAACCATACCGCTAATAATAAAATAATAAGGAAATAAAGGAGTTATACTTAGTTATAAATTAAATCGCACAGAGAAATCTCTATAATTAAAGCTTTATTATATTTATTTTAAATATAATAAGTCTTTAAACTATAAATAATTGATATTAATCACTATATCTATTATATTTCACATATTAAGAGAAGAAAAATAATAAGAACCTACTTCCAGCTATTAACCATATTATATAAAAAATTCAATATATATAGATTTTAATATATTTATTTTATTAATAAGGAAATACTTATATTATAGCAGATAATATTAATAATAATATTAATTATATTATAAGTAGCAGGGAAAAATAAGAAATAAAATACTACCCCTAACCCCTTACCAGGATATCTAAAGAAGCCAGCTTTTATATAAATATGCAAATTTAATAACCATTAATATAATATATTTCAAATTTCATAAGAATTAAGGTAGAAGAAATACCTTCTTAAATATATAACTTTAAATATTAAATAATATAGAGTTATAAGCTAAGCGATAAAAATATTAAACTAAATAAGAATTATATATAATTATAAATTATAATCTAAAAAGATTTTAAAATATCTTAATATCTTAAAAAATAAAAATAATAATATTATCTTATAAATTACTATTTTATAAAAGTTAATTAAAATAAACCTTTAAGTTAAAAGAATAAAAATATTATTAAGCTAGAAGAATATATTTATAAATATAAACTAAGTTATAAAAAGAACCTTAATCATCTTAATATTTTAAAAGGGAATTAAAAGATATCTTTTTATAAGCTGCTATTATATATCTAAGATATTATTAGCTAAGCAATAATATTATAGCATTAAATAATACTTCTACGATCTACTACGAGCCATGATCATTAAATTCCTATATAATATTAATAATATTAATATAATTTATTATATACCATTATTATTAAGATTATATAAGGGATAAATATATTAAGTAATAAATATAATAATTAATATACCTATTTATATACCTTTAAGGAAGGAATAATAGGCTTTATATAATCTTATTATTACTTAAGGAAGGTTAGTTTAATATTAAGTAATTTAACTTTAATAATAAGGCTTAAAAGGAATTCATTAATATTATAGAAAGGTTACCTATTAATTTAAATATTATTTAAAAATATCCTTATAATAAAACTCTACTAACTAGATTTAAAAGCATATAAGCTAAGCAATAGCTCTTAATATTTCAATTACTTCCTAAACAACCCATATAAATCTACACCTTTATAACTTTACTATATCAACAGCCTTATATAATATAACTTAATAATAACCTCTTTATTATCTTTTTAATAATATAAATAGCTTTTTAACTTTTTTTTAATAATATCTATATAACTTATAAAAAGTTAGCTTTAATAAGGCCTATTAATAAATTTATAAAAAGCAATATTATATAAATAAATATTTAAATATCTTACTTATCTTTTAAGCCTATAATTAATATTTTAAAAACTTAAAATTATAAAATTATTTAATAACCAATATACTTTCTATTTACCATTAATATTACAACTTTAAAAAATAACTTAATTAAATTATATATTAATAATATAGATTATTCTAGCTGATATAAGGATAACTTACCTTATATTAATAATATTAAATAATATATAATGCTCTTAATTTATAAGCACCCTTATATTAAAGCAGCTGTTAATACCTTTAATAAATAATTAGTTATTAAAGCGAAAAGAATTTAAAACTAAGCTTCTTAATAAAGAATCCCTATTTAAGAAGTAATATATTAACCTATTAATAAATAATATATTTTTCAACCTTAATACCATTATCTTTATTAAATAAATTCTAATCCTTATTAATAAGGATTAATTTAATAAATATAAACTTATAATACTTAATAAGTTTTCTAATAGGAATAATTATAATACTTTCTTATAACCTAAATATTTTAATTATAAGAATTTTAAGGATTAAGTAGAAATATTATTAAGAATTTTATAAGATTAGCTTATATACTTTATTATTAAAGATATATTTAATATAAAAAATTAATTAATTATAAATATAAAATATAATTTCATAGTTATATTAACTTAAATCTAAATTAAGACTTTTAAGCTTATTTATTTAATTAAGAATGAAGATATATTTATAATTTTTAAAATTTAAGTAATTACGCTACCTATTATCCAGCTTAAGGCTAAAGTTAAGCAATTAAATAAGTTTAAGCTTAAGAAAAAGCCTAAGGAAAAGCTTAATAAAGACCTTTAATAAAAACTTATTTTAAAGCTTAACTCTTTTATTATAATCCTTAATAATAAAGATAATAACTAATAACTTCTTTTTATAAAGGAGTTTCTTAAATTTATTTAAAAAGCTATAACCTTTAATAATATTAGCCTTAAACGCGCCATAAAAGACGAATTAAATATAAAGTTAAGATTATATAAGATTAACCTTAAGATATTAAAGAAGGCCTTAATCTTCCTTAATATATCCCTTAATAATAAAGATAAATATTATATTTAAAATATAAAGGGCACTCTTAAGTTATAATAAGTTCTTAAAGTTTATATGATATTTATCAATTTAATTATAATAAAAGTTAATAGAAATATTATTAATCTTAATATTGGATTTAATAAGATAAGGATAGTCTTTATATACCTCTTTATAAAAGCCTGCCTTTTTAAACTTAGAAAAGTATTTAAGGCTAAGAAGAAGATTAATAAGCTTATATATTATCTCCTTAAGGGCATTAAAGATAAGATAATGCGCTGCTTATTATAATAAGATTATATAATTTAATATCTTTATTCTTAAGATTTAAAACTTCTACTAATCTTAATATATATAATAAACCTCTTAGCCTTTATAATTATATTATTAGGTTTAAAAGATATATAGAAAAGAGAGATATGAAAAATATTTATTAATTATAAAATATATAAATAGTTTTTAAGCTTTATCTATTATTATAAGTAGCTAATAACTAGTTAAGATTTATATAATCCTAAAGAAAGAAAATAAATTATAGATTAAATATTTAATATTATTAATAAAGAAGACTTTCTTAATTTTAAGAAGGGCAATTCGCATTATATCTTTCTTATTATTAATAAAATATATAAAAAGCTTATAAACTTATATAATAAAGGGAAAATATATCCATTAGCTATATTTAGCATCATTATTATAAATAAGGTATAAAACTTTAAGAGTAATAATAGCTTAGAAATAATAATATATAAGATTGCAAGCAATATTTAATTAATTAATAAAAATCTTATTACCTTATTTATAATATATAATATAAGTATTAAGGAGGCATATATTTTATAAAGGGCATTAATTAATTTCTATATAAATTAATAGGAATCTTTTAAAATCTAAAAGGATGGAAAATTAAATAAGCTTAAAATTAAATCCAATAACCCGCTTAATATCTTAATATTAAATTTAATAAATAATATTATAAGATTATATAAATAGCTTACTTATATCTATATAAAGGGTATTATAATTAAAGCTAATATTAAAATAAAGGTTGATATAATCTAGATATATCTTATATTATTTATCAAGGCAATCTATTAAAATTAAGTATAATATAGATAAGTGCTCAACTAGCTGCCGCTAATTAATAATAAGAATATTATAATTACTCCAATTAAGGATATTAAAATATAATAAATTAAGAAAAACCTTATTTTAAATATAAAAAGAATTATTAAAAAAGAATTAAATAAAAGAAAGAATAATTAAGTTTAAAGAAAGATTAATGCTAAGATATAAAATAAGCCTTTTACTAAGGATCCACCCATTAAATATAATATCATTTAAGAAAGTATAACTAAAATAAAGGATATATAGCTCCACCTTATATATATTATATTATATCTCTATATTATAATCTTAAAATAAAAATTAAAATATATAGAAAGAGAAAAAGATTTAAACGGTATTCCTAAAGGAATATTTAACTTAAATCCCTATTAAAAGATTCCTATAATAATTTAAAATCTAATTAAAAAAGATTTAAAAAAGCAATATATAAAACTAGATAACTTTTAAAGGTAGGATTTCGCCTTATATATAAATAAGCTTAGATAATAAAGCCCTAAATTAAATTAACTTTAAATATTAATTAATAAAATAATAAAAGATAAAGATTTTTATATAATGCTATTAGCATTAGATCCTTATAAGAAGCAATATATAATTACCTTTTATATATAAATCATTAATACGGTTTTAATATATTTTTTCCTAATTATTAATAAAGAGCTATATAAAGAAATTAAACCAATTCTATTTTCCTTTAATATATTAATATTAAGAAGATAAAAGATAATAGATAATTTTAAAAAAAAAAGGGAGTTAATTGATAAAAATAAGGTTTTCATTATTATAATAAATATTATAGCAAAAGGTTTTAACTTCCAGCGTATAAATAACATCTAATTTATAAAAGTCCTAACTATATTAATAAAATACCTTTAAGTAATTAAGTATATAATTTAGTTAAATTAAAAGATAAAGGTTAATATCATTAGAATATATAATAAAGAAAACCTATTAAAAGATAATACCTTTAA
Source organism: Diaporthe vaccinii (assembly GCA_039880775.1). Classification (NCBI taxonomy): domain Eukaryota; kingdom Fungi; phylum Ascomycota; class Sordariomycetes; order Diaporthales; family Diaporthaceae; genus Diaporthe; species Diaporthe vaccinii. The sequence goes on from JBCEDN010000001.1 coordinate 4,410,356, forward strand.
GATATTAATAGGTAAAAAGGCTATATTAAAATATATTTATAATATTAAGGTAAAGTAAGTTGATACCTAAGGAAAACTTAGGTTATTATTATTAAAACTTAATATAATAAATTAAAAAATCGCCTTTATATTAATATAAAATAATATTATATAAAAACATTCTTACCTTTAATATTTATAAATAAACTTTAATAGCTTAATAAGGAAATCAAATTTAAAAACTTTTATAAATAGCAATTTATTATATTATAATAATAATTATACCATTATATTAACTTAATTTTATATTAATTTTTATTAAAAATAATTCCTCTGCCTTTATAAAAATATATAATATAAAATTCATTCTATATATATATTCTTACCTTTTATTAATATAAGCAATTATAACTAATTAATATAACCTTATAATCTTTCTTATTAAGAAACTTATATTTCCCACTACTATATCACGCCGCCAGGCAATCTATATTTAACTCTTACTCTCTTCTTCTATATTAAATTATAATATATTTATTATTTAATTTAATATCATTACTATTAAATTAGCAGCTAATAAACTGCTTATTATTAAGATCATACTTCCTACCCTTAATATAATATAATGCAGATAATTATTATAATTAATTTTATAATAAAAGCCCGTCCTAAGCTTAATCTTTATTATAATAGGTAATAGGAAGAGGAGCCGCAATATATTAAGCTTAGTCGTTATTAAGATTAGCATTATTATTATAATATTAAGCTTAGAGGAATACCTTATTTAATATAAGCGCTATTATATTAAAGGGTAAGCGGAAGAGGCGGAATTATAGCTTAAATATAAAAAATAGATTAAAGAAGAAATATTATAGGAATGATTAAAGAGTAGATTATATAGAAGAAAATATTTAATAGATTTATAATTAAGGTTTTATAAAACTGAAAGGTTAAATATTAAGAATATAATTAATAGGTTATAAGTATAAAATTAAGAGCTGAAGTAAATTATATTAGTTAATAAGAAGGCTAGTTTTAAAGGGGGGGGTATATTAAATAGGATTAAAAATTAAAACTATAATAATTAATTTAATAAATAAGCCTTAATTACTTAAAATTAATATTCTAGCTTTTTATATCCTTTGCTATATATAAGCTTCATCCCTATTAAGATTTTAATGAATATTAATTAAGGATTTTATCTCTTTACCTATATATATATTTTATTTTATAGCTTTATATAAGACTTAATCGCTCTAAGGAATTAATATTTAAATAATATTTAACGCTTTATATATTATAAAGCGAGAAAGGTAAAGGTATATATAAAAAGATATAATAAATATTATCGTTATTTAAGATATTTAAGATTTAATATCATTATATAATAAAAACTATAGTTTATAGCAAACTATTATTAATTATATATATTTTAATCTAGTATTATAAATATATATTATTATAATAATTGATTTAGATAAAGCCTTAAATATAATTTAATATATAATATATATATAAATTGATATAAAAACCCTTCTTAATATAATAACTTAACCCTTTATAATAAGCTTATTAATTAATAATATTATCAACTCTTTATAAAAGTAATGCTGTGTTATAAATCTATATTAAGGAAGAAGAGAGCCATAAATCTTATCTATAATAATATATTTAAATAATAATAAATAGAATTTATATAAAAGGGAAATCCCTTTCTTATTAGAAAATATAATAGCTTTTTTATATTCTTTCTTATATACCTATAATATATTATTTATAAATATTATTTAATAAGGTTAAGCCCTTTCCTAATTTTATAATCTTAATAAGTTATATTATCCTTAAATATTAATATAAAGAGCCTTTATTATATCTTTAATTAAAATAACGTAAATATAAGGTTAATAATTAAAAGGATATAATTATAGTTAATAATAATAAGAATTGTAACCTTAGTCTTAAATAAAATATATATATAATAGATGGATTTTCTTTAATAAATCTTATAATAATCTTCTAAATAATATTATCTAAGTAATTAGGAATTATCTTTAATTAATATAAAGGCTATTTTAAGTTATATCTTATCCTTTAATAGGTAGATATATATAGTTATTGATTAGATCTTTAAGTTTACTTAATAATAACACTTAATATAAATACTTATATCATAGTAATTATTAAATTAAATATAAAACTATTTCATTAGCTATAGAAATAAATTATAATAAATATAAATAATCTTAAATTTAGGGTTACTTTTTATTAACTTAATATAGATAGCAAGGAATATAATCTATTTTAAGCTATTTATTATATAATCCGCTTTTAAGTTAATTATTTTAAAGATAATCTAAGTATTTCCTATAATTAAATATAATATATATAATATTTTAACCGCCTTAATGGGTTTAAATATTATAATATTAGAATTATAAATCTTATTTAGCTATTTAACAGCCCTTAAGATTAATAGCCCTAACTGAAACTTTAATAATTAAGGCGATTTAACTAGCTTATTAATAAAAGGGATTATTATAAGGTCCTTCACTATTTATAAAGTATTGCTAAGTAAATCAAGGGTATCTTTAAATTAAAAGATCTTATATTTATTTTAATAAAGGAAATTAATTATAAGCCTTAAGATAAATTTCATATTTTCATCCTTATATACTTCCTTAAATATATTAAGAATACCAGCGAGCCATTAAGGGCTTAGGCTATTACTAATCTTAATATTAAGAACCTTAAGTATATTATTAAGATAAGCCTTAAGCTTTATTATAGCTGCTTTCTTTAGCTTATTAAATAAGAAAAATTTATTAAGCCAAAATATCTAAATATAAATCGCTGATATATATTTACCCTCCCTTAATTTTAATATATTATTATTTATTTATAATTAATCGCTAAGGAAATCTTATAGAGATCTTATAAGAATTTTACTGCTTAGATATATACCTTTGGTATAAATGAAATAAAGTAAGATATTAATAAGCTTAGGGTCCTTCTCTTTAAATATAACCTTGCTAATTTTAGCCTCTTATAATACTTAAGGTTAGCTTTTAAAGGGAAGATTAATTACAACTCTTAGCTTAATAAGGTAGATGTATACCTTTATATTACCATTAAAGGTAGTATTAAACCACTTATTTTAAGAGATAAAGATAAGCTTATATATATTTTAAGTTTAATCGCTATAAATAATTATAATATTAATAAAGTTGCTATTATTAAGAAGATAAAGGTTGTTATTAGCAAGGCTGCTATTATTATTATAATTAAATATATTAATATATTAAGATATTAATAGTGCTTTATAATGGCTTTTTATTATTTTAATTACCGCTTCTTAAATTATAAGAGAAAAATATAAAGATAAATAGGTTAAATAAGTATAATATTAAAGTTTTTAAGGGGAATGGGATAAAGGTTTATAGTTTATATATATATTAAAGTTAGCCTTAAGCTACCTTTATATATAAAGAGTTGACTTAAGTTTATAGTTATCTTTAATTACCTTAACCTTTCTATCTCTTTTATTTAATTCCTACTTTTCTAAATAATATTTAAGTTCTCTACTTTCTTTTATTTATCGATTATTACCTTTATAATAGCGCTTCTTTATTATATTATATTTATACTTATTATTCCTTTAATATATACTTATCTTATTATTATTAATAACTACCTTTATCTTATTTTTATAAATAACTACCTTTATCTTATTTTTATTAATACCTTCATCTCATTCTTATTAATAACTACCCTTATTATTATTAATTAAGCTTCTTAAAGTTATATCTTATAAGATATCTCTTTATATTACTTAAGGTAAAAAGGCTTATTTAAATCTATTATTTACTATCTTTAATAATATTATAATCTTTAATTTAAATTAAGATAATAAAATCTTACCTTAGTTATAAGCTAAGGGTTATAATTATATTATCATAGCTATTAAATATATACCTTTTATATAATTAAGTTATTAATACCTGCTGCTTTACTTTAAAAATCTCCCTTATATATCATATAACCCCTTAACCTCTTACCTCACTTATTTATATCTTAGTAAACCTATAAAGCTCCCCTTAATAATAATCCTTTTACTTCCATCCCTTTAATAAGCCCCCTCTTTATCATCATAAATAATCTAACTAAGCGTTATTACTTTAAGTAGGATCCTGCCTAAAAGCACAATCCCTTTATTATTTATCTCCCTATAATAAATAAGCTAAAGGATGCTATTTTAAAAAAGCCTTAGGAATATTTATAAGAAACTTTAACTACCGGTTTACTAAAAACGCTACTACCTATAAATAATAATAAAAACCCTAGAGAATATTCTATACTAATCAATACTTTAAATAAGGAATTTAATTTTTATATTATTAATTTAAATATATTTATAATCTTAATATTACTCTTATTTATTATATTGCTATTAACTTATCTTTTAATTAATACCTTTAGAAGCTAAAGTATAAAGAGGGTGGCGGAAAAAACAAGAAAATAGGAAAGTTAACTAAAAAGCACGGCAATACTTTTACTAAGGATAATAATAACTGATTTATAAATAAAAAGCAAAAGATATTTATTAAAGCAGCTCTTATTAATAAGTAAGAGATTTTAATTAAGATAACATTAATATTGTTTATTAATAACTATAATAATAATAAAGTTATTACCTAATAAATTAAGATTAAGATATAAATATCTTAACCTTATTATATTAAATCTCCTTAGCTAATAAATATTAATTATAATAAGTAGAACAATATATAATCCTACTATATTTAATAGCTATATCGCTTAATATTAATAATATCTTAAAAAGTAATTATCACTATATCTTTCTACCATAATTAAGCCAGGGGTAATACAGCGCCTCTACCTTTTATTAGAAAAGCTTTAGGGACCTTGCCTTTAAAAAGAGAAGTGCTATATGGGCCGGCTTGTCTTCTTTAAAGGGTATAGGAGGCTAGGGATATCTATATATAACGAAGCATTATAAGCTTTAATCACCCTTAATATCAATATTAACTACTCTTAATAGGTAGTAATATTAGCTAAATCTAAGGCTTTATAATATTAAATATAAACATCCTAGATATTAATAACTATTAATTTAAATCAAACCTCTCTATCTTAATAATATTATTAATTATAATATATCTTTACTTTAATATACTTACCAGCAATATTAGTAGGATTAATATTCTAGACTTTTTATAAGTAGGAGCAACTTTATATAAAAGTTAATGCCTAGAATTAAGCTAATTGGTTATAAGTATCCTAGAAAGGAGTAATTATAAGGTATTAAGAAATTATAGGGCTAATCTTAATTAATATTAAAGCCTATCTTAATTAAGTTATAAAATAGCTAAACTATATCTATTATCTAATTCCTAGCTTATTAAAGCATTTAATTATAATAGATTCTCTTAAATTACCCTAAGACTTTTAAAGGAGATATTATAATGCCTAATTTTAAGCCCACCACTTATTATAGCCATAGCCTTAATCTCATCCTAAGGCTTATCATCCGCCTAAATCTACTCTTCCTTTTAAGAATTATCTTTACTAGTATTAATAATAATAATAATAACTTCCTTATCATTAGGTTTTTCTATCGATTAGCTACCAACTATTTTGATATATTTAAATACCTTAGTTATAATCTTATAATAGCCAGAGCCATAGTTATCAGCCTTATTATTAAAGCTCTTACCCTTACCTTAATTTAGCTAGGAATAAGGGCAGTAATAATGCTTTTTTATATTATATATATTTTTATAACTTAAGTTAATATTAATATTATCTTAATATAAGGATATATATATTAAGTTAGGATATAAATAAAGGGGTATTAGTAATATCCTTTAAGCTTACTTATTAATAATATTCTAATTTATAGCTTTAAAGAGCCTATTAATATTTTTATTTAATTAGGCCTTTTTTAATTTATAATTTAGGAAACTTATTCTTTTAAATAGGGAAGTATTAGCTAATCTAGTTTAAGCTTCTTAAATAATAACTTATAAAGTTTTGCTTAATAATATTAAGCTTATAATTCTAAGGTATCCTATTAATCTCAGCCTTATATTTATTAACTTAGATATCCTATTAACCTATTAACTTAATAATTACCTTTTAAGCCTTATAATAACAAACCTCTTATATTATAGTATATTAAACTTAACCTAAGCATAAATTTACTTCCCCTTTTATAAAAACTCTTATAATTCTTGAAACTATTAATATAGATAAAAATATAATTAAAAGTAAAGGTAAATATATATATATATATACTAGCCTTATATATTAACTAATATATATTAAAAATCCATTTAAATAATTTTAAAATAGCCTTAATTAAGTAAAAACTTATTATAGCTATTAGCTTTTATTTATTATTTAGCCTATAAAGTATATATTATAGCACTATTCTCTTTATCACCCCTTTATTATATTATTATTATATAATTTATTATCTTAAATTATATAATAAATTAAGGAGTTAGCTTTATTATAAAGGAGCATTAATATAAGACTATATATTATATAGTCTTTGCTTCTATTAACATATACCGCACTAAAGGCTTTAAATTATAATAAGTTATTTAGCTATTAATAATCATATAGGTATCTTTTCCTTAATAACTTTCTACTTTTTAAAGAATCCTAATAGGTTAGTATTGTAATTATAGTAATGTTAGTAGGTAAGGATAATATTAGCGCTCTTATAAATATTTTTAATAATATAAGCGTTCTTAGGTCCTTACTTTTAAAGTTAGAAAGTTGTTATTTTATAATAGGTTTATAATTAAGCTAAAATGTTTAAAAGGTAAGAAGAAGCTAATATATAATATATTTAATTTCCTTATTATATTAACTATAATAATAAATATCTTTTATTACCTTAGCTAGTTTAGTAAGCAGGATAAATATAGCAAAAAATATATTTATTTAATGATTATACTGCCATTTAGCGATTTATAATATAAATACCCTAAGGAATAATTTAGCTATAAGCTTTAAGATATAAGAGATTTATATATAGTTAATTTAGCCTATTATTATCCTTAAGGTATTAATAAGGCCTTTAAATAATAAATATTGCTTAATTAAAGCCATACTTAAAATGCTACCTTTAAGGATCTATAATTAGCTAATAATATACCTTAAGTTAAAAAACAACCCAATTAGATATATATATTAAGTTTAAATATATATAATATTAATAGTAGGTAGGGTAATATAAGGTGTTATAGGAGCAACTTATTTATTATAAATTATAATTGAAAGAAGCTTAAGAGGAACTCCTTATTAAAAAGTAATCTTAAGGGTTTTATCTTCCTCCCTAAAGATTAGGGTTAATAAAAAAAATCTTATATTTTATCCCTATTTAAGAAAGAATAAAAGAAATCCTAAGCCTATTAATAAACCTCCTTAATGATTTTAATGCTATATTTTAACTCTTAAAAATCTTCTATAACCTTATTTATAACTAGCTAATAGCTATTTCTTAATATATTATCATATATATAATCTTTATTTTATATTAATAAGGGTATAATCTATAATAAGCTTTTAAATTATAACTCTTTTATTAAATTAATTATATATAATCTTATCATTATACCTACCTTAACCTACCCTAGCCACTTTATAAACCTAGATTATAAATAAGCAGTCTATAAACTTCTATATTATCTTAACTAAGAACGTCTTACCCTATATTATAATATTCCAAATCTAAGCATTATGCTATTAATTAGTAACCCTAAACCTTATAATTTTAAAAAGGATAACCTTTTAGAGTTTATAATGGTGGCAGTTAATATAATAAAGAACTTTCTTTAAATAGTTTAATATAATATAAAAATAAGCTTTATAAGGATTAAATAGCTCCTTATTATTAGGGATATATTAAACCTATTAACTTAAGATGCTTAATTATATATAAGACCTAGCCTTACCTTAATATATTAAATCTTATATTAGATATAAGCTTCAATATTATATATTTAACTTATCTATTATTATATATCTTCCTTAAGCTACTATCTTAGTTTTAATAATCTCTTTTTATAAATTATAAGAAGTTTAATTAACTTATAAGTTATTATAACCCAAGACTATAGCCTATTAATATAAAATGAATAAGGACCCTTATAAAACTATATCTTATAGGTATATTTCTCCGCTATAACCTAACTATATTTAGAAATTAAAACTATATCCCCTCTTATATCAGGAATATTAATTTATAATTCCAGTAAATATTACTATAATTATAATGATAGAAGGTCCTTATAACCTATTAATCCCTTATAACTTAAGCAGGTTAAAATCAGGTATAACTCATCTTATTTAAGAGATATAGATAATAAAATATCATTAATTAAAGGATGCTATAAAAGGAGCTACAACATCATTTCCATATTATATTAAATTAAATTATTATATATAATATTCAGTTCCAGCTATAAAGGATTATAAAATTTATAACAAAGTAATAACTACTTATAATCTTCTTTTAATTTAAGTATATATATAGGGTTAAAGAATATTCCTTAGTAAGATATCGGAAATCCTTAATTATCTTTACCACTAATATTTTAACGATTTAAATTAACCTAAAGAAAATAATCTAGATATAAGTTATGATTCCCAATAAAAAAGGTCTTTATATCTTAATATAATTAAATAAATATATAATTATATAATTTAATGCTTCGCCGCTATTTTAAAGCTATAAAGCAATTTAGCTTAATTATAAGTATAGGCTTTTAAATGGTATTAATTGCAGCTTTAGTTAAAGATAATGAAAATAATAGTTTATAATAAATATAAGGCCATTTTCTATATATAATATTTAGGGAAGTAATGGGTTATATATAATAATAATTAAGGTTACTAAGGTTTATAGCTAAAGATATAAATTAATAAAGCTATGCTAAATCTTATATTAATTATAATATTATTAATTAACTTAATTATTACTTAAAAGGTATAGCTTAATATAAGGGCTAGCTATTATAATCTAAGATGATTTATAATTGTTATATGGTTAATAGCCCTTTATTTAGTGTGAGAAAGATAAAGGTTAGATATTGCTATATAGGCTAATGGTTATCTAAGGGATTCTATAGCATTAATAGATTATAAAAAGCTTCCCTAGGTATAATGATTGCTAAATCTATATATTATAGGTTAAGTTAGCCTTTAAGGCAGCCCTAATCTTATATATATACCTTCTTTATAGCTAGCTTATTATTAAAGGCTAGATTAATAGCAGGTTTTATATTAAAATAACCTCTCTTAAGCCTATTTTTCATACCATTAAAAGTTAGGTTTAATCCTTATTAAGTTATATTAATTATTATTATATTTACTTTAATAATATTATCTATAAAAAGATAAATAATATAATAAGGAATTATAAAGAATATAAATAATATTTATTAAAAAGGGAGATATATAAAAAACAAACCTAATATCCCTTACCGCATCCTTCCTTATTAATAATATAAGAATTTATATATATAGAAATAGCCAAGTGGATATCCAAATACCTATAAAATCATATATTAATCTTTACCTTTAAATAATTACCTTATTTTATATATATAAAGAGTGGAAATCTTTTAAATCTAAGTTAAATATAAATATAAGGAAGAGGCTTAAGTAATAAAATAAAATATATAATATAATTAAATTTATAATAATAAGCTAATAATAAAATAAATATAATATAAGCTTAATGCTAAGGCTTATGCTAATAACTTAATATAATGATTCCTATAAGGGTGGTTTTATATTAATATAGCTAATTAACTATTAATAAAACAGCCTAAAACAGCCTTATGCTAATATAAAGAGCTATATAATGCGATATTAGCTTATATCTACCAGCTTAAACCCTTATAATATATTTATATATAATAAGTCCTGCCTATTATATTTTAACTTAAATGCTTAAGGGAATATAAGAAAAGGCTTAAGATTCTTAATTTAAAATAAGATAACTTAATTTATTTAAGCTATAATATTTAATATATAAAGTTGGTAAATATAAGCTAATAGGAATGGATAAAGGATTAATTACTTCATCCCCCGCCCATTAAAAGAACATATAACGTTATATAACTTACTAATAAATATTCATTCTATTATATAGAGCGTTTTTAGGTTAGCTATAAGCAGAGGTATATATTAATATTACAGATAGCCGCCCCTAGGGGTATGCAATATTTAATTAGCTATTTAATATAAAGTATTAGCCATATAATCTATTTTAAATAGCATCTAAATGAAAAATAGATATACCTTATTAATAGCTACTTAATCAAGATACTTTAAGATGCTACTATTATATATATACTTTTTAAGCATATATATAATAAAAACGTGATATACTTATAACTTGAAGTATAATATAAATTAAATATATACTTGATTATAGTTAATAAACAACTAAATACACCATAATATCTATACCTACAGTATTTAAATCTTTAAAAAAGAAAAGTTAGCAATTATAATATAGGAATATAGTAAGTATAATTAATAAGGCGATATTAATTAAGGCAGTTATATAACTAAATAAGGCTTTAAATATTATATTAATTAAAAACTACAATTAAAATTATTCTAAATTATAAAATCCCTTAATATCCACTTAAATATTATATATATAGCTAATTCTAATTTAAATAAGGCTTTTACCTCCTAAAGAACCCTTTAAAGATTAATATATATATATATTAATATAAAGGGTAGGATAAGGGGGGCCCCTTAATGCTTTAAGGAATTCAAGGTATTATTATAGCTTTATAAAGCATAGCCTTAAGTATAAGAGAGATGGAGAAAGTATAATGCTTATAAAGGGTATTAATTAAAAAGGTATAATAATGCTTATATTTAGAGATTAACTAAAGCTACTACCTATGGCCTTTATATTTATAAAAAGTTATTTTCCAGCCCGCTAATATAAGGAATAAAGCAAGGCCATTTATATATATTCTCTAGCTTAGAATTATTAAATTAACTTCTTTATAAATAAGATAAATTATATAAATATAAACCATCCTATAATAATTATCTTACTCTTTATTAATAAATAACCTTTTATGGAAAAGATAAGGCTGCTTTAAGGGTTTTAATAAGAATCTTTAGGTAATAAAATTATAAATCGTTATATAGCAGGCTAAGGAAAACCCTAGATCTTTAAATATATAAATAAGATATAAAGATTATTAAATAAGAGCTAAGGGGTAAGGTATAATTATTAAAAACGAATATTATAAATATAATAAAGCAATATTTTATTAAAAGCCTTAGTAATATACCTAAGGGTACTTTAATGCAAGGAGGAATAAAAAAGGGTTATAATATTTAAGAATAAAGTAAATAATTATAAAATTTATAAATTATAGCTTTAAAATAATAAAGGGGAGTTGATTATATTTTAATTAAAATGAATTTAAAGTAATAAAAGGAAGCTAAAGCTATTATAATAGCCTTTAAAGAAAAGAATAGCTGAAATACTTATAATGCTTTCCCTGCACTTAATAACACTACTCTTCCTTACTTACTTAATATGCTTAAATGGGGCATTTTGCTAAGCCTAAGCTAATTATTTACGTAGTTAAGTTTCTTATAGCTTTCTTAAATGCTAGATATAACTTACTTATTTAAATATTTATATTAATTGATTTCTAAAACTCTAATTCTATATCTTATATAAACTTTAAGTATGTTATTATATTAACCTATTTAATTCACCCATCTTATCCTTATAAGATAAGCATGATATATAATTAATATTAACCTCCCCTTTTATACCCTTAAGCCCTTATAAATTACTTAGATAATAATTATATTAAAGTTAATTAAAAGTTAATTAAGTTTAATAAAGTATAGTAAAATGTAGCAAATAATAGGATTATTTATAATTACTGCTCTATAATAATTATTAGGATAGGTTATAATTAATATTAATAAATACACTAAGATTAAGGCTTTTAATATCTTCTTTTATATTAAGAGTTATAAGTAATACTTTAATATTTTATATAGATTGTTAAATTATTAATAGATGATATTAAAGATAGTGGGGGTTTTATTAATTTAAGATATTAAAGAAGTTATAATATAGGGAATATAACCTATTATAACATTATTAAGGTGAGAAGTATTATCTTTATTATTATTATAATTAATATAATAAATATTAAGGGTACCTATAATATATAGCTTATAACCAACTTATTTCTTAAATATATAATATTAAGGGTGTTGGGTGGGATAATTATCTATAATTAATTAAATATTTGGTTGGATTAAGATTAGTTTAGCTATTATACTTAGCGCTATTAATTGGGGTTAGGGTTAATTAGGGTTTAGCGGCCTTAGCGGTAGGTTAATTAATTACCTCTTTATTCCCTTCTTCTATATAAATAGTTAATTAGATTTTTTTATTCTACTAGGTGCATTAATTCTTCCTGCTTTATTTATAACTTTATCTTGCCATAAAAACTGACTTTAAAGTTTTTATAGATAATGGTTAACTCTTTCTTTTATTATAAAACATTAAGGATTAAGATTAAAGTTAAAATATACCTATTTATAAGGTAATTATTACCTTTTCTAAAAGACTGGTGAATTCATAATAATAAAGTCTATACCTAATTCTATAGCTAACTTAAATTACCCTTTAAGATCCTTCCTATCTATATACAGAATCTTAATTATAAATACCTAAAGATAAGAGATTAGGTTAATTATAATATTAACTTAAAGTTATTAATTAAAATTTATAACGTTAAATAGGCTATTAGGCTTTAATAAAACTTATTATTAAATTAAAGGGTTATTAATATATTAATTATATGAATATTATAAACTTATATCCTTTCCCATCTGAAGTTTTATAATAAATATATTATATTTTAAGCCACTTTATAAACCATACCCTAAATATTCATTACCTTATTAAAATATTATAATAAAAACTTATATTTTATAAATCTTAAGGAAATTTAAAATATTAAACCTTATCCTAGAATATAGCATTATAATTATATTTTTTTAAAAAGGCAAAGGTTAGTAAGTTAATTAGGTTAATATATAATTATAGTAAGGTAATGTTAATACCGCTACTTATAATAAAGATAAAGTATAAGTTATTAATAGATAGATATAAAAGCAACCTTATGGCTTTTATAGTATTATATTATAAGTAATAGGTTATAGTTAAATTATTTAATACCATAGTGCTAATAAGTGCGATATGATAATTTAATATCACCTACTTCTAACTACTTAGGTAAGTAGGTATTATCTCTATAGGGCCGTCCTATATCCTTAGCTTAAATAATATATTACACCGGAATACCTTCCCTTATTATTTATATATAATTAGATAGGATAGGATAATAATATTAGTTTTCTATTTAAAGCTTATAACTATAAATGTTTAGCAGATTAATTTAATATTATTTATTTTAAACTATATGGCCTTTATCTTACAGACAGGTAATATTATAATCTAATAAGTCTCAGTCCTTAGTATATGCTTATATTCATATTAATCTTAATCCTACCTATTAATAAGATAGGATAGATATAATAAATTATTGCCCTTGTAATAATATAATTATTTAAAGTTTACCATTAATTATCATATTTCTTTTTCCTTAATCTAAGCATACCTATAGGTAATAAATTATAAAATATACTATTCCATTATCTAGCTACACTATATAAAATTAAGCCATAGCTAGTATTCATACCCCCTTACCTAACTAGGGTTTTATATTTAACATCTAGCTATATATAAAAGGCCTCTTTAAATCCTGCATTTAATATAAATAGTATTATTTATTTTAATTATATTATTTAAACCCTACCTATAAAGCTAGGAGCTTATAATAAATATCGATATATTTTATTAATCCATCATTAATTATAATAACCTATTAATTATACTTAACCTGCCTTCTTTTTATATAATATATCTTTGCCTTTTAACCCAAGGTAATATTTAAATTAAAAATCTTTACTATTAAGCTTAAACTTAATTGCCACTAAGAAAGCTATATAATATACTATAGGCCGACTTCAACTATAGTAATTATATTAAAAGCATATAGCAGAGAACCGCAGGATAAAGGAAGCCATTTAAGGTATAATTAGGCGGTACTTCTTATATGGGAGCAAGTTTAAGGAGATATATAGCTAGCTTAAGATGCTTAATAAGTATTTAAAGGCTATTAAACCCAGCTTATTTAAAGAAATAAGGCGAAATATATAACCTTATAAGGACCTGGATATTTATAACCCTAAGCTTTAATTAAATAAGATGCTTATAATTATTTCACATAATAATATTATTAATATTAAGATTAGGTTTATTTAAGGCTATTAACTTAAATAATAATAATATTTGCAGGAGATTAAACTAGTATATATAAAGCTAGAATAGGCGCCCTTTAGGGTGAAAACTGCCTTAAAAGGCTGCAGCAACCCTAATAGCCCCAGGAAATACAATCCTCCCATCTAGGCTAGCTAGATATTAAATAAGGCTAATTATCCAACTTATAACTTAGCAATTATCCACCTTAAGATTACTCTTATAAAAGTTGCCTTTAGGTATAGGATAGATTAAAAGATAAGAAAGGGTAGGTCCCTTATATAAATCTAAATATATTAAGCTATTAGCTAATAATTATCCATTATATCTATAGTAATAGGTATATTTTCTATTATTTATAAGGTAGAAGATCTTTAATTTAACTATCTAGCTAATATTAATTTCAATGGGCTTATAAATAATAGCTTGCCGCGAAAGCCATCTTATAAGGTAATTAATATAACTATATAGCTAAGGTTTATTATTATTAAGAATATATATAATATATCTTTTCTAGCGAAGATATGTTATAAGCTGGAGTTATTAATTAGCCTTTGTGGGTACCTTTATATATGCCCTTTAATTAAGGCATACTAGTCCAGGGACTAGGTTATTACTATCCTTCTTTATTTCCAATACCATAACTTTAAGGATTTCTTCATTAATATAATTATAACTAGAATGGCTGTATATTATCAATAGCTATTTACAGCGCTTTTTATTATATATCAGAAGGGCATAATATATTAAGATATAAAACTAAATAATTTCCTTTATAACTCAGCAACTTAATAGGGTTTATTAATTAACTTTAATCTTGCAAAGCGCTAGTATAAGGGCTACATACCCTGCTATTATATAAAATTCTTAAGCATCATAATAAAGGATTATATAATAAGGATTCTTATTAAGTATTAATAGCCTAGATATCTAAGGAATAATACCTAACCATTATATATAGCAAGCTATATAAGGATAGCTAGCTTTCGTATATTTAAGGTTTTATTTAAGTATATAGTATAAACTAGCAAGATTAATATATAATCTGTTAGTATTATCCTCCTTAATATATTAATCCATCACTTCCCCTTCTTTTAATTAATAAATGATATTAAGGTGCTGATTAATATAATAAAGTTCTTTAAGTATAGTAAAACCTATATAGCTAAGTATTTATATAAGTTAATATTTAAGATTTCCCTCTTTAAAAGTAAGAAAGATATATTTAATCTTAAGGAAATAATCTTATGGAATAATAGGTATAATGGGTATAAGCAGCTATTTAATGTAGAAGAAAGGATAATTATTAGCTTCTTTAACTATTATATAAAGCTTAACCCTTATAAGAAAGTAAACATTAATATAGCCCTATAATATAAATATTTATCCCTTAATATAAGGGATGAATATAAATATAAATAATAGATTCATTTTATTATTATTTAAATATATTATAAAGGCATAATAGATTATAATTAGATTTTAAAATAAGAGATCTTTAAGAGTGTTTATATAATTTAAATAGCTAATTATTTAAACCAAGGGGGGGGGGGTTACCCTTTATCAGCCTTTTTAACCCTATATATAACATTTATCCATCATTCCTACTTACCTAGTTATTAAGGCTTATTAAAAAGAGCATGATAAATAATAGCCTAAAGTCTAGCCTATATTATAATATATTAATTAACGATAATAATATTTATAACCCTAGAATATAATCCTAAAAGTTTATCCTACTTATTAAAAATATTATATATTATATTATCTATAATAGCATAAGCTATTATAAAACCCCTTTAAACTTAATATTTAAAATAAAACGCTTACTCTATTCACTATTAAATCTATTTCTTAAATATTATATAATTCCTTTTTAATCTCATAAGATTATAATAATATTTAAGCCTATTAATAATCCTGCATTTATAAAACAAATAGTTATATTCTTCTTAACGCTATCTCCTTCATATATAACTATAATACCTAACTATTAAAAAGTACCTATATATCATATATATTAAACTCTTTATAAATGAAAAGAAAGGGTTAGCTAAGCTGCCAATATTAAAGAAGCAAGGTAAAAGCAATTAAGGGCAGGATAATAATTAAACATTAAAGCTTAAGTTGAAAATTAAGATATATAATCCAATATTCTAATTATAAAAACGGGCTATAAGGAAGCACTTTAATTAGCAAAGTAAAGTGGCTATAAATATAAGTAATACCGCTTTTAATAACACCACAAGAAACGCAACCATCTTTATACCTAACTTTCCAATACCCATTAACTATTAACTAGCCGCCAGCCAGGCTATAAAATATCCCCCCATTCATTATTATATTAACCCTATCTTATAAAGCTATTCACCCCTTAAGGCAAAGGATAAGATATATATTATTAGCTATCTTATAATTAATAATATTATAAACTCTATAAATATTAATAATTAATATAATATAATATTAAATAATAATCTTATATTTAATAGATTTTTTAAAGATAATAAGCCCTTTAATAATATATTTAGCCCCTTTAGAAATAATAATAAGTAAATAAATATTAATATTTTAAGGGTTGCATTTTATAAGGATAGTTATCTTACCACGCATTATATATACGAAGCTTTAATAGCAGTAAGTTAAGTATAGTTCCTTAAGTATTACTAGTAAGCCTTCCCTTTTAAATTCAATGCTTTAATACCTATAAAGTAAGTTAAAAGTAAGTTATATCATAACCTTATCATCCTTATAAAGAATATTGCAACCCAGCTTTATTACCTTTATTTATAAACCAGCTTACTGATGAATAATTAGCTCTAGCAGATCTACGATAAAAGCTATATAATATATAGCTTATTATTACCTATAAACCCTACTAGCTAATATAATATATTATTTAAGGATATAAAATAAATTATTAAATAATAGTTAAGAGAAGAAGGGCATAAGGATTAATATATTAAGGTTATATACCTAAAACAGTTTAAACTTTTCATCAACTCTATTATATTTATTAATAAAACTCTTAATAATAACTATATAATCATAACCTATTATATATAAATATTTAATTATAATAGGTATTAAGTAGGTATTAATGCCTTGAATTATAAGTTTCTAAAGGTATAAAGTTTTAAGCTTCACCGCTTATATTAGAAAGATTTCTCCTTATCTTTTTATAATTACTAGGAATATATTCACCTAAGTTTATATTTATAAAAGTTACTTACCTATTATATCCTAAATATAGGGCTGTGGAAATATATATAAGCGGTAGTTAATATTATTTATAAAGGGTTTAAGGTCTTTAATTATAATAATATTAATTAGCTATAAACTGATATTATATAATATAGAGGTGAAGCACTAAAGGAGTTCCCATAGCTACCTTAATAAGCGGCTATAAAATATATCTTTAAGATCCTGTATATATTCCCTAGCTGCTTAGCAACAACATATATTAACATAATTAGCCAGTATAAAGCTAATTACCATTCTTAAATAAATAATGATAATAATAAAGGCAATAGCAGCTTAATATTCACTACTTAATATAGCAATAATAATGCTAGGCTGGCCCTTAAGCTAAAGGAGCTTTAACTATAATGCCATAATATTTCTAATATTATATCTATGCTCCGCTATAATATTACTAATATGATAGATATTAATAATATTAGCCATTTTAAATAGCCCTTTAATCTTATAAAGCTACAGGTTATATTTAAGGGCATTATTATTTTATCAAGGTTTAAACCGCTAAGGTTATATATAGAAAAATAATATATTCCTAGTATAAATAATTAGCTATTATATATCATTTCATTTAACTATAATTCCATTATAAGCTTTATAAAAAGCTTTACTATCTTTTATAATAATATTAACTTATTTATTAATATATACCTTAAGAAGAATATAAACCAGGACTTATATATAATTATTAATTATCTTAATATAATATAGGGGACTTATAGCTAACCCTTTGTCACTATTTATAAGCCTAAGCTTATATACCTTATACTATAATATATTGCTAATATTATTAACTTATAAGGCTATTATATTAAACTTTACTTTATATTCCTAAATCTTTATTAATGGAACCTTAATGCTTATAGGGTGAAATATATTAAGTACTTATTTATATATTATAATATAATTCCTATTAATAATTACTACCTTTAATATAAAGATATATTTTATAGGGCTTTTAAAGATTTAATTAAGGTAGTAGATGCTTATAATTATAAAATATTAAACCTTAACCTTTTTATTATATTTCTAAAGTTATTTTAAGTGGCCCATTTAAGGATAAATATACCTATTAAGCATAGCTAAGTATTAAGGGATAAGGGGCTGCCTGCTAGCTAGGGGGTATTAGGCTTAGGCTTTGGTAGCCTAAGAGGTTAGGAAATAATAAAAGATGCACTTAATATAAGCGCTAAATAACTTATAATCCTTAATATATATTATTAATATATTAATTATATAATATAAGTGAGATTCTTAGGTAAAATCTAAGATGCTATTAAGTATATCATTATAAAAAATAATAGTTAATTAAAGGTAAAGTTTAGTAACTTTAAAATATTTATAAATAATAAGAATTATAAAGGCTTAGATCTAATATTTAGCAATCCTACTTAGGATAAAGTTGATATTATATTTAAATAGCTAAGATATAGCTTTTAGGAGAGGTTCCTTAAAGCTTTTAACCTTATATATATTAAATTAAATGAGTTTTATATTAATATTAGTAAGCAGTTTACCGTAATTCCAGCGGCATTAATTAAAGGTATCGATATTAACCCATATTATAATCCCTAGACCTTCCTTTAAAGGAAATGCTATTTAAAGTATATAATTAAAGATAAGGAGGTATAGGTATAGTAGTTAGGATGTTAGCTAAGTAGCTATATTAGCTAGGACCTTAATCAGCTTATTATTAAATGGTTCCTATTTACTATTATTAATAAGGTATATTATTTAATGGTTATATCATCGCTAAATGGTATTAAATGCTTTAATAGATGGCTTGCATTTAAATATTATAATTATAATAAGAATATATTTAATATATAAAAGAATTATATATTTATAATATTAGGGTTAAAGGAACTTATATAAGGTGATATATATATAAATATATATACCAGCCTTAATAATGCTTAAAGTATTAATAGGCTGGTATATAAAGTGGTATTTAAGATAATAAAGAAATAAACTTATATTATACTAAATAAAGCTAGGGAGTATTATTAGGCTATCCGGTATAAGGAGATAATAACTTTAAAGTTATTTATTATAATACTTAATATTTTAAATAATAATAGCCTGGTATTAAATAATAGCGGTTTGATAAAGTTAAATCTGCTTATTATAAGTAAGCCAGGCCTCTCTTATTTTATTATCTCTATTGTAAATATATATAACCTTTTCTATATATAGTTTAACCACTACCTATACCTTATTAAATACCTCTATTAATAAGGCCGCGGTTAAGTGGGCATTAAGTTTATTATCTATTAAACTATTATTATAATTATTAACTTCTACCTTCTTCTTTTCTGCTATAATAGCAAGGCTATTAATACTAAGAGTATCCTCTTTAAGATTAAATGGAAATATAAGTATATTATATATATAGCTAATAATAGTGATAGTAAAGAATAAGATGCATTAAGGAACTTAATTAATATAATATAGCTGCATCTCTTATGAGCTACTGGGAATACCAGTGGCATTTATTATACCACATACCCTAGGGAGTATATATTATAATTAATCCGCTAGCTGTAGCTTAAATTATAGCCTGCCTCCTTATATAATCCTAGGCTTAATATTTAATAAGGAGGTAATAATAAAGATATTAAAGATAATAGGGTTAATTCTAAGGAGTTTAGGTATAATAAAAGTATAATTAATAATAATAAGGAGATAAATATAAGTTTTTTTATTAATTCTAACCTAGATAATAAGGATTAGCTAAATAAAGCGGCAGCTAATAATAGCTGGCTGCCCCTATATTAGCAGTATATATAAAAGTAAATCACCTTAGTTAAATATTATAGGCTTAGCCTTATTACCTTTATGGAAAAGTATGGGTTTAAATAATAATAGCTAGATATCTTTTAATAAGATATTTAAGACCTTAGTAATAATATCCTTTAGGAGCTCTTTAATAATAATATTATCCTTAACTCTTAATATAAGATATCCTAGAAGAATGTTAAGCTATTTATAAATAGTGAGCTTTTGCTTTTATAAATCCTATTATCTTAGTTATATAAGTATAGATCTATCCTTAAAAATAAGGATTATTTTAACTTCTAAGTTAATTATATTATTATATTAATTATATTCTTCTTTTAAAGAAATATCTAGTCTATAATATTCTGTACTAAGTTATAGTACTTAATCTTTAATAAGCGTGATAAAGAGAAGTATAATGGGTATAACCTATTTATATTCTGTTAGGATAGCCTCTTAAAGCTATATATTAACTATAAAAGCTTATCGCTCCTATATTATCCTTATATCATATTTTATAATATGAAATCATTATATAATTATATTTATAGCTTATTTTAAGGCTTAATTTATTCTTATTAATAGGCCTTTTAGTTTTATATAGCTATATTTTATATTAAAGTAATAATAAATAGGTATAAAGAATAAGTTATATTTTAATATAAGATACTGGTAAATATTAAGTAGAGGTTTTAAACCTTATTTATAGAAATAATTATAATTATATACTAGTTATTGCTTAATAGGGATTGGAATAGATTGGTGAGGATAATAGCTAACTAGTTAAAAAAGCGTAATAATAATAAAAATATCTTATAGCCTTATTAAATCTTGGTTGCCTTATTATTAGCTAACTAAAAGGTTTTGTAAAGAATATAAAAGGAGTTTAATAGGATTATTATGATAAAGTATAATATTATAAAGCTTAGGGGGAAAGAGTTATGTTATAGCGTTATAAAATAATCTATTGTTAAGAATTTAATGGGAAGAGTTATGCTTAAGTTATTTATTATGCCTTTAGATCTAGTAAATATATTTAATTAGGAGATCTTAAATAAGGGAGCTGGGTGGGTTGATAAGTATATTATAACTTATAGGGCTATAATAAAGATATATAAAAAAAGGAAATATACTTATATTATTAAAGGGGGTATACCTTTAAACCTAAAGATATATTAAATCATTTCCAAGTATTATATTTAGCTAGGATATATAAATGATTAGTTTCTTAAATATCTTATAATATTTAAGGAATTAGGCTATGGGAGTAGTTAATCTATTATATCTTATCCTTATATATAACTTAAATAATAAGTAGCCTAAAAGGTAGGAGAAATCTATTATATAAAGGGTTAAAAAAGTGAATAGCTTATATTAGATCTCTTATTATCTTGCTAAATCAGTGCAACTCTTTAATCACCTTATTAGCTTATACCCCCCTTAATCCCTTTAATCACCTAAGTTATATCAACTTTAATAATTCATAATATATATTATAAAGGGGGGGAGGGCTGGCAAGGTTATCAGTAATTAATGCGATAATCTAAGTGTTATGATATTTATAATATTAATAACTTATTTTTTAATAATACTAGTAATAAATATTAATATACCTTTAATTACTATAAAGATAAAGGCTTTAAATAAATATAATTATTATATAGTTATTTATATAAATAGTTATAAATTATAATTATTTTTAAAAAGGTAGAAATATTAATAAGATTATTAATCTAGATAATCTTCATTATAGCTTTATAGCAATAGTATACTTTATATATATTATAAAGATAGTTATAAGTTTTAATCCCTTAGGGTATAATATAATTAGAATATTATAAAGGATAAAAGCCTAGCTAATTATAGCTTTCTTAATACCTAGGCATCTAATAAACTCTATATTAATTAATTTAATGAAATTTAAGAAACCCTTCCTATATTAAATTGCCTTATTTAGGAAAATAATAAGATATCCATAGCTATGATATAAAGCTTAATTATGCTTTTATAATGGGCTAAGATTTAACTTCTTGGGGGAGAGGGGTAGCATATATAGTTTCCCTATATATCTCCTAACCGCCTTAGTATTATTTATTTTAAGATTATTTAATATAAGTTGCTATTATTAAAAAGCAATAATTATCTTATATAAGCACTTTATATAAAATTTCAATTATTATTATAAAAAGTAAGGGGAAGAAGGATAAGGGCTTTTAAGTAGGTATAATTTAAATAGGTGAGAGGTAGGGGAAGGGGGGCTTAGATAATAAACCTTATTAATTGCTATGGTATTAACTATAAATGGTATTTGAATTATATATACCTTATATTCCTATTATCTCCCTCTTAATCTAACTTAAAAGCTTAACCCTAAAGGCTTAATCCTAAAGGCTTAACCCCTTTATTATATTCTATTCTTTATACTTAAAAAGAGCAAGTAATTTAAAGGGGTGAAAAGAGATTAAGAGACTATATTTTCTCATTATTATTAACTAAAGATCACTCTTATTTTATATAAGGAAAGTTCTTTATTTATATTTATATAATAATTAAGATCTTTCTTGCCTTTACCTATCCTTTATTTATTATTATAATCTCTTTCCTTATCTATATTATCCTCCTTATATAGCCTTATAAGAAAATAAATAGCCCTAGGACTTATTTAAAATATCATTAAACCCTTTTTATAATATCATTTAATTATATATTATCTTTTAATAACATAAAAAGCCTATTAATATATACCTTATATAATATAGCTTAATAGGTTAGAAGAGAAGATATCTTTAATTAGCTTAGGAGATTATTAAATATTAGGATATCTAGGCTATTTAAGCTATTCCACCCCTTAAAATAATTTTTACCATCCCTTTTAAACCTAAAAAATATAGGATCCTCTTTATAATATAAATATAGTTAGTTTAGGAAGGTTTTAAGTAAGCTCCTACCTTAATATATTAAAGCCAGCCTAGTAGGCCTATCTTATAAATAACTACTTAGCTATTATTAATCTTATAATAATAATATATTGCTATCTATTACTAGATCTATAATGATTGATTATTAATTAAAATATCTATATTATAATAAACTTATTGAAAATATAGAGGATTAACCTTAGGGTATAGCTTTTAATAACTTAGAGGATATATTTAATTAGCATTTAAATGGGGAAAGTAATATCTTTAATAACTTATTACTTAACCTATTTCCTAGCCTTTAAGACCTTAAAGTGATAGAAAGTAAAACTAAGCTGGCAGTTAAATATATTGATGGTATTAAATCCTAAACCCTTATATCTTTATTAAAATGTTAAATATATATTTAATTATATTAAAAAGAATCTTCTATTAAGTTTCTTCTGCTTATTATAGGGAATTATTAAAAGTTTAATAATAAATAGGGAATGATATAGGTATAGCTTTAATAATAAAAGGATACCCATCCTATTAATAAGCTCTAACTTAAAACCTTTAATATTATATTTAAAGATAAGGTAGTAAATATAAAGAAGTTCTTCCTATTATATTATAATTACCCCCCTTTAGCCTTTATTATAGCATATAATATAAGATATAATATTATATATTTATACCTAAGCCTACCTATTATAAATCTATCTAATTAATATTATATATATTATAAGTATAATATAGCCCTCCTTAAAGGTTTTAATATTATTAACCTACCTAAGGGTATTATATATTCTTTAATTAGATATAATAAAAACCTAAATTAAAGGGAGAGTAATAATATAAAAGGTGATAGAGCTTGTCTATATAATATAAAAGCATATTAGCGGGATAAAAAGCTATAGCTAAGGATGACTTGAAAATATTAATACTAAAAGGTGATAGATAAAAATAAAGTAGTTATTATTATTAAGCCACGCTATTATAAAGACCTTTTTTAATAAAACTGCTTATAAGGCACCTTTTTTAAGTAGCTTTAAGTTTAATATTATTACTAAATTAATTTATAAGTTTTATCTATAATTTCTTTTATATATAATCTATCCTTATTATTATAATAATAGTGAGATTAGCTTCGTGGTAAGGTTCTTATTAAGTATAAATATCTCTACCTATATATTTATTTTAAAAATTCAGTTAATTTATCTTATTTAATATCTTTTAAGATAATATATTCTTAAAATAATAATGATTATATCCTGATATAGTTTTATTATATAAGATGTTCTTATACCCCCTTAGTATAAGCAACCCCTTCTACTTATAGAGCGTATATAAAAGCTTACCTATGCCCATTTTATTAAGTAGCTATATATTTCCTTAAATATTTATCACTTAAAAGATTATCTCCTAAGATTCCGGCGTCCTTAATATAAGTTATTAATTATATATATTATCTTCTCTAACTTAAATGCCTTTATCCTTAAGCCCCTGCTATTATACTAGGCTAATATAGATTCACAATAAGATATACCATTAATTATATTAGGATATTAATTTCCACCATTACTATAAGATAAATAATCTATATCCCTTATATCCATAGCTAGTTAAGATAATACCTAGCTTAGGAATAATAATAGCTAACCTTAAGATTAATAATGTTTCTTATCCAGCTAGATTAATAAAGCTA
Organism: Diaporthe vaccinii; assembly: GCA_039880775.1. Taxonomy (NCBI): domain Eukaryota; kingdom Fungi; phylum Ascomycota; class Sordariomycetes; order Diaporthales; family Diaporthaceae; genus Diaporthe; species Diaporthe vaccinii. Next base: position 4,435,401 of record JBCEDN010000001.1, read on the forward strand.
ATTAGTTATTTAATATATCAGGTGCTTAAGAATTAATCTATATTATATTATTCTTATAATATATAAAAATATAAATAAAGTATTTTTTTATAAATAAAAAATATTATCATAGCTTTACCCTTTAAAGGTATTTAAATAGTTAATAAACCTTACCCAAACCCTAACTATAAGCATTTTAAAGTATATTATAGTTATTATTATAGGTTAAGGTTATTTTATCTAGTATAATACCCTATAACTCCTAACTTTATTCTCTATTATATCTAATATTATATATAAGGAGTAACTCCTCTCCTATATATATTATATAAGGCTATTATATTAAAACTTAAGCTTAGAGAATTAATATAAATAAGATAGAGAAATAAGAAATGGAAGTGCTTTTAAAACCTATTATAAATATATATAAAATATCATTGCCAAAGGTCTTCCTTATTAAACCTAGTGCGCTATAGCTAAAGGATTCCTATATATAGATCCTAGGGGTAATTAAGCGGGATATTTAAAAGGTTAGTTTATTAAAGCTTAACGCAGGCTTATTACTAGTTTTACCATATCCTTTAGCTGATAATATATATATTATAAAGCCCTAGGAGTAGATTATAGATTTACTTTGCTAGCTTAAGCTTAAAGATTATACCTCCTTACTTTTAAAGTTAAATAAAGCAATACATCTTAAATATAATATCCCCCTTAAGATATACCTATAGCTATAGCTAATATATGCAGATAATGAAGCCTTATTAGCTTATAATATATAGCTTATAAGTAGATATGGCTAGATATTAACTAAAGATAATATAATAAGTTTAAATAGCTAATTATTAATATTAAAGCTTACCCTAAGCCCCACCCTAGCAATATACTATTAATATAAAGGTACCTTTATAATAAGATTAAGATAATAAATATTAAGATATTAACCTTAAGAGTAATTAAGGTAATAAGGATAATATAATTAACAACCCTTTTATTAATAATACCCTTATTAAATCCTTAGCTATTATAAGTTTTATTAATAGTAATATAGCTTAAGCTAGAGGTATTAATAAGGGTATTCCTATTATTTTTATATCTTCTTAATTAGCAGACTAGCTGCTTATAGCCGCGCTAGCCCCTAACCTTAGCGCGGCAAATAGCGAAAGCATTAAGGCTAGGAGTAATAATTAATAATAAAAGGCTGAAATCCATGCAATTTATTTAAATATAATTAAGACCATCCATTAAGTTTTAAATATAAATAATATTAAAAATAAATTTATATACCTATAAGAACTTATTATATTAGTGAAATAAGCTATAGCCATTCCTATACTTATAAGCATTATTAAAAAGGAGCTATTATTTAAATATAAAATAAGAGAGAAAATAAGATTTAAATATAAGTTAAGTATTATTTAAAAGCATTTATAAGGTTTTAGGTAGAATATAAAGGATAATAATTATTAAATATTTCACTTTATAAGCCTTTTTAAAGCCCTTAAATAAGTTATAATATAATAAAATATATAAAAGTAATTTAAAGCAGCTATTATAATATATAATTACCTTATACCTAATTTAATAATATAAGGTATAGATAAATATATATTTAAGGTATAGTTTATACTTAAGAATATTAAGCCTTATGATATTATTAAGTTTCTCTTAGCTAATAAGGTATATAAATAGCTTAAATTAAAGGCTAAATGCTTATTAGATATATAAGGAGATTATAATATTACCATTTCCAAGGCTATAATAAATCTTTAATAAAAGCTAATAAGTAGATTACCTCCTAGTATATAATAAACTATATGGGATTATAAAGGATAGAATAGGTAGGAAATAGAAAAAGTATAAAGGCAGCTAGGTATATAAGAGGATAAGGAAAAGATAATAAGGGTTAATACTTAAAAGGTTGATAATAAAGCTAAGGGGCCTTTAAAAAGGGTATATATATAAGGTGATATAAGGGGGATATTATAAAGCCTTATTAAGGAACCCTAAGGGCTATTTAAGGAGGAAATAAGATAAGGGAATGAATATAATAAGGAGTAATAAAAGGAAATCTAGATAAATAATAACCCTATTATAATCAGCCCTATCCTTACCTTATATCAACTAGGGCATTTAAGTAATAATAGCAGCAGCTTAAATCTTAATAAGTTTGCTAATATAAATATATTAACTAGGGGGGAGGAAGAGTAGGAGGAATATAGCGAATTAAGTAAGGCTTAGTTATAGCGGATTAAGAAATAAAAATATAAGCTAACCCCAGCTAACTTAAAATATAAGCGCCCTTATATTAAAAGTAATATAAATTAAGTGATATTTAATAAAGTAAAAGGCAATAATAGCAATAATCTTAAATAAATCTTATCTCGCCTTAAATAATAAGTTTATTTAAAGGATAATGATATTAAAGGTAGAGAGTATAAGTTATAATAAAAAAAGGGTAAGGTCTAGGCTAAAGATAACTAAGTTAAGGATTAAATTAAATATATTTAATAAGCCTTAATTAAGGATATTAAGGCTGGCAATATAAGATTCATTAAAATATAAAAGGCTAATAATGTTATTTATAATATATTAAGAAAGGCTAATTAAAGCCTCTTCTCTTAATATATTAAATATATTTCCAATATTAATATAATTAAGGGTAAGGCTAATATTTATAAGAAAGGTACCTATTATTAAAGGATAGCAATTCAATCACTTTATAAATTATACTAAACCTACATCCTAATTATAAGGAGCAGCTCTATAAAATATATATATCTTATAATTATATAAGTTATTAATATCATCCAAGAGGTCTTTATTAATCTTCTCCTAAATATATTTAATAACCTTTAAAATAGTATTAAGGAGTTTTATATAATAAGGTATGAAGATATAATATCCCTCTTATTTAAATAAGGGGTTCCCATACCTAAAGGAGTCTTTAAGGTATAAGATATATTGTATAAGCTTAAGAAGCTATAATCTACCAACCAGCATATTAAAATAAGGCAGCTGCAGCTATTAATATAGCTATATATAATATATAACGTAATAATAAACCCCTTTATAAATATTAGCAGCATTAAGATAGACTTCCAGCCTATTATTATAAATATATAGGAATATATAACTACCACCTATATATAATCTAAGATAATAAAGTTTAAGACTAAGGTATAGCTTATTAAGATCCTTTTTATTAATAATAAAATGCAATTATATAAGTATAAATAAAAATCCAATATCTTATTTATTATAATTAGGGCATTCTTTATAAGTTACCTTTAAATAAAGCTTAAGCTATATATAAATACCTAGATTAATATCATTAATAATATAAACTTAATCTTTAAGATTATAAAGGATTACAATTTAAATAATAAAATATATAATATTTATCACAGCTTAAATACCCTCACCTTAATATATATAAATGCAGAGTCGTTAATATATATAAATAGGCGCTAACTATATAAACTATATAAAAACCTCCCGCACTATATAACTTAACTAATAAGGGAACATTCTAGAGCGCCGCCTAAGGTTGTAGAGGAATATAGCCCTTTAAAGGAAGAATAAGGCGGATATTTTAACCAGCTAATATATAATAATATATATATCGCAGGTAGCATTAAGGGCTGCCTTAATAATAGCTAAGGTAGGGATATTAATAGCGATAATTTTCAGCGGCCTAAATAAATAGGTTCATCACCCCTAATATATAATTTAATAGTCTTCCCATTAATCCTTCCCTATAATAACCTTATAATAAATAGTTATAATAAAGAGAAGCCTTTATCATTCTTATATAAATATTAAAACCTTATAGTTACTACTATTAATATAACCTATTAATATAGGAAATTATAATATACGCTTTAATATTTATATAAAATAAAAGTAAAGGATTTAAATTAGCGTTATGTTATTTAAGGGAGGATAGAAAGAGGATGCTAAATTGGGGCTAAATTTAAGCCCCTACCTAAAGATATTAAATATATTTTTCCGCTAACAGCCTATTAATAAGGTTAAACCCTAATGGATATATTAACTATATATATCTTAAAATTACTTTTATATACTTACCTATATATAAAGGACTATCTTATTATAATGCTCCGTTTATCTATTTATCTATATAGGCAGCTAAAGCTTAAAGTTTTTATAAGCAATATTATAGCTGACGCCATATAAGTTAGCTGCTTAATATCAATTCCCTATCAATCTAAATAATATAAGCTTATAAAATTCTAGAATTATATTCATTTTAATATATTATTTTATTTTATAAATAATAAATTATAAATTTAAGATTAATAATAATATAATCTCAGGTTTTAAAACCTATAATGATATAATCTTAGGTTTTAAAACCTATAATAATATAATCTTAGGTTTCAGAACCTATGATAATATAAGCTTAGGTTTTAGATTAAAGATTATATTAATATTAAAATTAATATTATTATTATAAATCAACCTATTTTTAATTAAATTTAAGGTAGGTAAAAATATTTAAAATAGCTTTATATATTTATTTATAGCTATATTATTACTTATATCTATTAAATATTACCACCTTATAATATATATATTAAGGAGATTAGTCTACTGGCCTTAGGCTATATAAACGTATATATTATACCATTAGCTATATTAGCAAAGGTTAAGGAATAAACTAGCTATAAATATAATAATTAAACTCTTATTATAAAATAATAGTTAAGAATAAAACGCTATCCTTAAAAGGTTAATAGCCATTATTTTTAATGATAAAGATTCATTTTATTACCTATATAGCATTTTCATCCTCTATTATAATTAAGTGATGATTCTAATCTCTATCC